>BLKR01002257.1:0-210949 GCA_011170035.1 Teleogryllus occipitalis
AATTCAAGTGGGTCGGGGGAGCATCCATTGCGCGACGCATGCGTGATTTACGTTAAGATCTCCGGCGCGCGCCCATTACTCCTTGGTGGGGAGAGGGTGGGCGGGGCAGCGGCGGGGGGGGGGAGCGCTGGCCGCGCTTTCCGCGCGTCTTGGGCCGCGCCGCCAACTTGCACCAAACATTTTCATGAATACGTAATCCCCGCGCCGCTCTCGCCTCCGCCTCGCTGGAGCTCCGGCGCAGCGGCGCGGGCGTGTGGCCCGTAAGCCAGTTCAGCCTGATTTTGTAAGCGCTGCCTAGTGCGTGGTAGGCACACGGTAGACACATACACCCACACACTCTCTGGTAGCGGTGAGCGTCAAGGCAAAGCCTAATGACGCTGGTAAGTCCAGGAACATACCAGTGATTGGCAGCGTGCGTTCTAACTGCGTATTGTGCCAGAAGTTTGCTTAGTGTGATATTATCATAATAATAATAATAATAATAATAATAATAATAATTATTATTATTATTATTATTATTATTACAAGTACACACCAACAACAATAATGGAAAATTCTACTTGCAAGTTATACTGAGATAGAACCATAATTACAGACAAAACAATAGCACACAATCGGCCAGACATCACATTAATTGATAAAACTAATAAAATCACCTACTTAATAGATATCGCAATCCCAAATACACACAACCTTCAGTCCTCCCACATGGAAAAGATTTCCAAGTATACTGAACTAGCAATAGAAATAAAACAGCTATGGAAAATGGAGAAAGTTTACACGGTACCCATCATTGTATCCACAAATGGAGTCATCCCAAAAACCTTGTATAATAGCCTACAACAGTTAAACCTGACAAAATCATTGTTTATAGAATTACAAAAAGCTACAATCCTCAACACATGCAAAATAGTTAGGAAGTTTCTGGATAGCAGTGTGACTCACGCCTAATACATATATCCTACTCCAAAATCAAAATCGGAAAGGGCCTTCACTTGGCAAAAGCCCGTAAGGTCACTTCAATCCTGGGACAACATCCAGAGACATAATTGTATAATAATAATAATAATAATAATAATAATAATAATAATAATAATAATAATAATAATAATAATAATAATAATAATAATAATAATAATAATAATCCTTTAGAAATAGACCTTTTTACAATATTCCATTGTTTGGTTTTTGAAAACAATTAATTTACTTACAGCAGTCACTCTGACCGCATGCGTATGTTAGTGTAACAAATATACATGTCCAGGGGAGAGCAGATTCGGCACGCGCTGGGCGCCATCTTTCCCCAAAGGCAGACGTCCACAAAAGTTGTCCAATAAAAATGAAAAGTATAGCACAAATTGTACAGAGTGAAGTGGACATGTCACTTTTTGAATGTTTATCATCATCGACATATTTATCATGTCATATCATGTCACGTTTATCATCATCAAAAGTGTACAATTTGTGCTATACTTTTCATTTTTATTGGAAACGAGTGAAGTGGACATGTCACTTATTCAATATTTATCATCATCGTCATATTTATCATGTTTATCATGGTATGTCATGTCACATTTATCATCATAGTCATATTTTGAATGTTTATCTCCAATTAAATGTCACTCATTTAATGAGGAGCAAACATTCAAAAAGTGACATGTCCACTTCACTCTTTTCCAATAAAAATGAAAAGTATAGCACACATTTTACACTTTTCAACACAGTCTTTAATTCAACGAATAGAGGTCTGTTGAAGGTATTATAGGACATCTCACGTGTTTTTCTGGAAATAAAATTCTAGGTAATACAACCGAAGAATTCAATTTTTGCCGAAAGGACATGTCAACTTCTGAATGTTTGCGCCTGAAATACACGATAAATCGCCTGTAACGTAAATAATCAATATCTTCACATTTTTTCCTAACGACTGAGATGTCTTAGGGGCATCAATTGATGCCACTACAGTGCATCTGACCGGCAGATTCTAGGGTTCCAGGCCTGACGGTAGCAGGATTTTCCACATTGACTGTAGTCAATGTGGTAGACAATGTGGTGACTGTAGTCAATGTCAGCTAGGTCGAATTCAGTCGCTGACTGGACGAGAATTCTAGTGGGCGGCTTCTCTGATCGGTTGTTTTCCGTGGTTTCCCGTTAAACACCAGGTGAATGCCGAAGCAATACCTTAACGGAAGGGCCACGACCCGCGCGCGATCTTTCCTACCTCTTCCTTTTCTTATCCTCACCCCGTACTTACACGCACATTCACTCACATGCATGACACTAACACATGTCGGGAGATAAGTCGGGAGTTTAGAGCGTGTTCCGGGTAGGGCGGCGCCCCGCTTGTGGGAGATTCCTGACTGGGGGTAAACCCTGCATGTCGACGGTAGGCGCACTACACTTACGGAGCTAATATCGACTTTGAGTCCAGACGCCCTCGGAATCACTAATCAATAATCACTAATCACTAGTCAATACCCATCCTGGCTCCCGCAGGGGGTAATCACGATGGCGTAGGTTGTCGTGGTTTCTGATGGAGGGTCGTAGACGACCACCCAGACCCTGAGTCTCGCAGCGTTGCTCACGTCCTTAGCTTGAAGGTGCAGGCAGTGAGAAGGCGATGCTAAGCTCTTGATAGCCAGGTCGGCCCGGTTATCCAAAAGTTGAGTCTATGACGCGTCGACCTTGGGCAGGATTGGGTAAAGGATGCTTTTCGGAGTATTCTGGATCCCACACATAAACATCCGGCGGAAACACTGACACCACCCGTCAGGTTGCTTGGGTTCCAGTGATACCCACGTCGATAGCTTAAAGGTGTACGCAGTGGGGAGACGGGATGGGGGCTTCCGAGCCGCCCGAACCTTAGTTCGGGTGGCCCCCAGTTGGGTTGTCGACTTCGTCGTGGCAGTGGCCCGATATTCTGGGCAAAGAGGGGGGAACTTGTTCCCGGTGCAAGTGAGTAGCGCATTGTTTTGATTCCGGTACTAGCCTGCATATCTAGGAGCTCTGAGCTGGCAGGGTGGCCCGACCCAGGCATTGTATGGGAGGTTACGTGAGGGTCAACTGCGTTATGGCGGGACCCAGATACCAGCCCAAAGGCATACTTGTGCACCCGCGGGGGTTGCGGATAGAGGCTAGCGCGTAAGGGTGCCCACCCCGAGGTAAATTTCCCCAGGTAAAGGACAAGTGCGTGATAAGTGCACGGTAAACACACACACAAACACACTGGTAGCGGTGAGCGTCAAGGCAACGCCTAATGACTCTGGGAAGTCCAGGAACACACCAATGATTGGCAGCGTGCGTTCTAACTTCGCATGTTGCCAGAAATTTGCTTAGTGTGATATTACCATTATTATTATTATTATTATTATTATTATTATTAATAATAATAATAATAATAATAATAATAATAATAATAATAATAATAATAATAATAATAATAATAATAATAATAATAATAATAATAATAATACTTGCATAACAACGTTCCAAGCGTTTTTAACATAACTCAGTCATTCTTTAAGTCGTAAGTTATTGCCTTTTCCCTAGGCTAGGGACTCAGCGCCGTAGTATCCGGGGTTACCAGACGGTCACCCATAAAGGGGCCCGCGCTGATTCGTGCAGTTAAACTTCCATGACCTCACGGACCTTGGGTACCCCGTCACTACAGGGATACGGTCAGGGAGACCACAACGAATTTTCAAGGTTATATTTCAATAATTTCCCGCTGTGTGGCGATACTGTCATTCTCGGTACCTTCATTTTTCATTGCTCCTTAATAGTCAAGACTGTTTCCTGTATGAATTCTACTGGAGAGGTTCGTGACACTGAACTTTTGGCGCGGTCTCGTAGACTGCATGCCTGTGTAAGTAGTCTCAATTAGCCTTATGATAGACACCTGCATTTTCTACAAACATATTTCTGTTGTCAGTTCATTTTATTTCTCAACGTTTGTTGTCTATTTATGTAAAAAAAATATTTGTATTTTCAATCGGTACCTCAGTTATAATGGAAAGAAGAGTGAGATGATGTATTGTAACAAAGCTGAAACTGCAATTATTTTAATCTGAGCTATTTTGTCATGCAAAAAGTGGTAATAAAATATTTTTTCTATTGCATTTATGAATGAAATAATTTATCAAATAAAAATAGTCCTTTTTACAATATTTAATTGTTTGGATTTTGAAAAGAATTAATTGATTTACAGTGGAGTCACTCTGACCGCATGCCTATATTAGTGTAACAAAAATCCATGCATGTAGTTACTAGTTAAGAAGTTCGGTTATCGGTGCAGGTGTGCTAAACATTGGTGAATTTCTGGCGCCTGCGAGAATAGAATTTGCGACCTCTCAGATAAAAGGTTTCCGTGGTTAACTCTCTGAGGGAAAACAAAACAACTAACTGTTCTGGGGGAAAACATTTCGTCCTAACCCACTTCGTCACTGAATGCGGAGAGGTCATGCAGATACAGCAATTGCGCGTGATATACGCAAGGCAAATAAAAAAATATGTTGAAGCGGCGTTTCAAACCAATGATGGCACTTCTTGACGTAATTATGGTATTTATGGCGATCCCGAGGCTGCTTAGCATCGCTGTCAAGCGGCGGGAATGCCCCGTTTCGGATGGAGGCACAAACCAGCGGGCTTGATGACTCATAACTCCGCTCCTGCCCCCTACGTCATTGCCGGAGGACTGAATATAAATGTGGAGGCAGTCGGGAACAACACAAACTGAGCTGGTTTGTATTGACATACGGAATGAGTAGCGATTGTAGTGCTACAATGATTGACAACGGTCTGTGGCTTTATATTACGGATTATGACATTTGTTCCTGTGATTTTGATCAATGCTGCAAACCAGTACATCTGCATGACTGTGGTGAGCTTGGCTTGTACTGAATGCCTTTTCTATATGTAATGGTGGTCATTTGCCTGATAATTCTATGTTTCTGACTGACTTAATACCTTCATCAAATCACATGATTTATGAAAAAATCTTGAGCATTGACTTGTGCACATAACAATTATAAATAATGAATTCCTTGAAGCGCTCTCGAGAGCGCAACCGGTAGCATGCCAACAAATTCCCAGACTTTTCCCTGCCGAAACCGGTAAATTGCAAAGAAGCGAAAATCAATGGCGGGTATGCCGTATGACTAGTAAACGTTATCGTTGCTGATGCAGTTTCCCATTCAACCAAATTCACCGGATTTTCTATACATGAAGATGATGATTTGGGCTCAAATATTAGCAGCAATATTAGAGCAATTTAAAACTACCAACAACGGAATATTATCATAGTTTTTCTTGAATATATCTAAAGCTCCGTTAATGTCTCTAAAGCTGCGTTCGTGCTCCCCTTGTGCATAAAATAGTTTCACATCAGCAGTGCAATGGGTCGGCTACATAAAAATACCTTTTTATAAATTGAATAAGAATTACACGAATATCGCATCGAATAAAAATCCACACATTACAACATCTTACAATCAACATCACACCTTAGATTACATATTGTACGCTGTCTTCTTGAGTATTTCTGTGTCTGAAATTGGCCAAAAGTGATTGCAGTGTTCTCACTAAAATGGAATATATGCCAAATAAGAGAAATAATGAAACGTTAAACCTTTGCATATAACGCATAATCCCTATTTGTCATGGCATCCTCTTTATTCTCTTCGCAAGGTTCGTTACTCAATCACAGTTTTCATGATGTCCACAGATCAGTTCAGTCTCAAATTCGTAAGAGATACCATGCCCGGGGAAGCCGCGAACTGCCTTGTGGGAAGGCACATGTAGGACTAGAATATTTTGTAGACAATTCTCGTTTCGATTATTGTTAATGATATCATGAAATTTGCGTACAATAAAATTACGAAATATTTGGAACTAAATCAAGTTTTTTTTAGATTATTGAATGCTAAAAACATTTCAAATTAGTAATGCATCATTATCAACTAAAGAATTTTAAAGCAAATGAATGTCATAAATATTCGTTACACACACACTAAATAGGTAATGACGGGAATGTATATCCCACGAATATGCTTGATGTGTAAATACCACGAAGGTGCACGGTGGATGTAAGCTAAGAACTACTACAAAAAGAAAGAAAAAAGTCATATCCACAAAAGTCCATGGAATTGAATTTTACGTTCCTCCTGTTATAAAAGAACAAAAGAAAATTCAATGAACGTTCTCTTTATCACATCGATTCCAAAGAATCTCTCGGACACCATTTTTGCATAACAGATTGTTGCACAAACACGGATTCTGCATCAACACTTAATCTTTCAAATTAGAATAAGAATTACACATGTTATCATTGACGCAATGATGGTATTTATTCTGATACTTGACGGAAATAAATGCAACACAACAAAGAGAAATTCAGAATTTTGTTTAATTTTGTGTTGAAAATCTCAATTGTGTCAAAAAGAGGAAACAAATACATATGTTATCCTCGAAGCAATTGTGGTATTGATAGAAATACTTTGCGGAATTAGGTTCAATACAGTTAAGAGAAATAAATAATCTTATCCAACCCTACGTTAAAATTTCATTCCTGCAATAGTCTTATTAATTACCACATGTGCATTGTAAATTTCCAGATAAATTCCCTTTGGACTACGTAACTCGGGAATTTATCGGAAATGTCCAAAGCACGTGTGGTATCTCCTATAAAAAGTAAGAAAAAAATATATACTACAGGCGAAAAACACCTGGGCAGACGCGGATGATAATGATGCATGGCGGACAAAGTGCTTCTACATCGTCTCCTCCGCTAGTGCGAGTCTCTCATGACCCTTTGAGAATGTCCGCAGTTTCCGTCGTTCTTTCGTAAGTCAAAGCACTAAAAACGTTTACTCGGTTTCCGATGAAACCTCATCTACAAGTGAAGAGACACAAAGGTCGCGTCGCCCGGCGTGGTTGAGAGTTGAGTGCTATTTTGATAAACACCTCTGAAATAAATTGAAACATAAAAGTAGTTTTGATCGAAGTCGACATGTCAATGTTTTTGGACGATGCGTTTATCAACTTAGACGCAAAATCCTGGTTGGTAAATGAAGAAATCCAAAAACATTCACATTTCGACAAAAGGTATGAACAATGTTTATCTTGATGCACTGATATCCTCAAGAAACAATTTCTGTGGTATAATATTATGGGGGGTATAAAAATTTATTACTGCTTACATGCATACTACTCATTTACAAAATACGTATACCGAACGCAAATGTAGTACCATATCCATTGTTGTTATGTTTATTGATCACCAGAAAACGTTCGTTGCCGTTGCGTGTTAAACCGTTTTATGCATAGTACCGTGCATTACATATGCCCATTTTAACCAAACTAGTTCGGGAAAATTTTTTTAACTATCTTATCCGAGACACCTCAACTTTTACGACGATAAACAGTAGATGTATGGCTGCTTTAAGAGGTGAATGTACAAAAAAACTGGGTTATTGTATATTATTTCTTTCGTGTATATTTCGACCGATAAAAACCTACAAATGAATGTCCAGATAAATCGAGGACCTGAGAGTCGCCTTAACTCCTACACATTCTAAATCTCTAACCTACCGCTGTTTGGCATCAACCCAAAAGAGTTCACTGCATCAAACTCGCGGAAAAGAAGCCTTTTGGTCCAGTGAAAGCAAAACCTCTGAAAGGAGAAACGGCTCAATTATATTTTATGACTGTTACATTGGCCCTATTTTTCTTTTTCGAATGAAAAATGCTTTCTCATTTTATTGCTCTGCATCAAGATTTGTTATTCCTTTTAAAATATTTCACAATTACGTCGATGTTCTGAATAAACCGCGAGGGGAAATATGTATTTACTTTTGTATCGAATTCAAGAGAATCTTCTATTAAATTACACAACTATTTCTTTCCCGTTTCACCACTTTCTATGAATTTTTCTTGAAATCTTCAGAAAAACGAAAAGAAATACAACAGAAAAATATCAAACAGAAAAAGAGCGTGTAGATATTTTTCGCTGCGAACTCATCTTTAATTTGTATACAATTATATTTCATGTGATTTAATTTTGCAAAAAAAGAGTAAAAAGCTGTATTGACGTATGGGGGAAAAATATACATCTGCTCTAATTCTCGTAAGCTCCAGCAACCCTTTTCCGCCCTTTTCCTCTATATAATTCAGTGATGAATAAAAGTACAAACAAAGCGAGGTTCGCAACATTTGAAAACTAAAAATGTTGGCTCCCGAGTTACATAGAGGTTACTTGCATCGGTACACTAACTACAGGTATGAGTTTATTGTACTGCTAACAAAGCAGCATCACATACTCCCGGCCCTACTCCTATCATAACTTGCAAAAGGAATAACTAAAAAACCTGTGCAGAGTGAAGGAGCATTTATTAACGGAAGGGCAAAAACAAGGGCCCACCTGAATGGCGGATGTGGCTAAGAGCGTGTACCGCCATAGCACTTTGGTCTGAAGGGTCGCGGGTTCGAGTTTCGCCTTGGGCATAGTAGTTAGCCCCTTGTCTCTCATGAATGTGCTATCTCATGTATGCGGATCAGGGAAACGGACAAAAAAACCTGATCGAGATTTTGTTTGGTTTCAAAAAGCTGCAACTGCAGTTGAATATAATCTCATTTCTTGCCTCCCCCATGATCTATACTGTACTACACCTCAATGTAATGGCGTATTGCAACATGTCTCCGGGAGAACCTTAGTTACAAATTTCCAAAAACTGAGTAAGCTAAGAGCGAGTGTGTCACGATGTGAGTGGTATGAAAACAAGAACAATCTTTGTGACTTAAAGATTACAATTTCTCTTGACATTATCGGTATCTAATTACTTTTGCTGTGAATATTGTTATTTCTGAAATTAAGTGTTATAAAAACGTCTAAATCAAATGTGAAAAGATATCGTGAATATGAAAGAAAACAAGTAGTGAAGATACCAGCATACTTTCATGTATTCATAATACTACATAAGCGTTTCCTACCAACGTTTTTCCCCACGATGTAATTCGAATTCAGTTCCTTAAAGGTTGAATGCCATTCACGTTACCTCTACAGTTTCGTACACACACACACACACACACACACACACACACACACACACACACACACACACACACACACACTCAACTTTCCCGACGCTTTAAAATAATTGAACATTTGCAATTTTAAAAATTCAAAGAGTTTCTTTAATATTTATGAATATCAAATTTGAAGAACGTATTTCATTAAGGGAATGAATCTCTATCATCAACATTGTAGTTATACAACGTTAATTGCTGGCGCTTTTCGAAAATACAGAAAGTTATGCAAAAATTGATCATGCGCCCTTTCTATAAGCGTACATTACTCTATCTGCGAAAAAGACAAAAAAATGGAGCTGTTTACGTCAAAGTGTTCTATAAATTGTCTTTACTTCCCGCGCAACCTATGCGAAAGTTACTCATAAAAATGTTGTAGCCGTCTTTAAAAATTTAATGTTTTAAAACAGATTTCAATAAAGAAAAATCTCGATGAAAATTGTAATTTTGCATTTTTTTGGTAATTTTCAAAAAATGGAGTTCACTGAAAATGGCAACTGCGCCATTTTTAAACGACCTTTGCTCTATTTGAGAAGAAAAATTGGAGCCGTTTTGTGAAAGAAAAATATGCAAATTACCTAGATTCAAGCTAAAATTAAGCAAAATGATCTCTTCAGAACACGTTGTGGCGATTAATAAATCGTTCGTGGGCTGCAACAGTGGCACAACTCAAAAAATCAGGTGTTGAGATAAATGAGTTTTAAAGTTTTCACCTTGCATTGAGATGCATTGCTTTTGCATCCACACTTCGGCCAATTGCTGGTGAAATATAATACTGTAAGACATGCTGTTTTTGCTGCTGGAAAGTAGACCAATCTGCAATTCTAGAGAGTGCATTAACTCGAAATTCGTATTCTTTGAATTGTGCCACTATTGCAGTCCACGAGCGATATGAGCAATAAACATGTAGGAGCTATAAATATTTATCATGTAATATTATGTTGAAAATTATATCCTATTAATGTTTCAGTAATCTCTTGACATTTCCCTTTCACCAAACGAAGATGGGCGATCAAAGACAATACTTACCTTTAATTTTCCAAAATTCGAAAGTTCCGCCGTCAAATCAGATCGCGCGCGCGGGATAAAATCATCGAGTACTACAACGTTTCGACCCTGCATGGGGTTGTTGAGGCTGAAAAATAGCTTCAGTAAATTGTTTGGGAGAGCCACAGAATACTGGATTGGGTAGCTCACAAAGCGTAGCCACAACTTCCTAGCTTGCAACAAGGGAAAATTCTGAAAGACAATTATTTGAGAACTATTAGTTTATCTCAGCGTGAAAATTATTGATAATGGAAGAAGTTGTCAATGTTATCTTGTTGTCAATGTTTCCTTAGACGAACAGAAGATTCTTGTTCTGTTATGATTCGTGCGACACACAATTTCAGCTCACTATCAGTTTTTACTCGCCCAACACACGCTGCTGCTACCAGTTAAAAATATAATTTATTCAATGCCGGCAAGGAGTGATTTACCACGGCTTTTTACTGACGAGGTGATCTTCGTGCAAACGCACGGCTGAAAAATTCTCGTGGCGTCATTAACAATGGGAGCGAGCTTGCGCGCCAATAACTCCCAGCAGAGGTTGCAATACCAACCCTTTATAATTAAATCGATAGTCGCTAGCAAATATACGTGCATCTTGACGGTGTTTTACTCGAGCGAGGTAAGTTGAGTCGCTGCAAAACTGTGTTCGGCCTCATTCTTTATAAATAATGCAATTCTAATAATAATTCTTTATAAATAATGCGTCTTAATTTTCGGAATGTTGACACTCCGCAGTGTCTGGCGCAATCTCACGAGAGTCTAAGAAAGCAGTGCATAGACTGTTTGTCCTTCCAAAGAGTTTAATACGAAAGATGTCTTGTCTTTCTCTCTGGAAGCGACGCACCGTTTTTGGAGAAAAAATATAAGTCCGACGCCGGACGTTTAAATTATTGTTAATTAGCACCAAGGAATTGTTATAAATGATGGACTTTAAAGAACGGCGCCAAATTTGAATTAAGTTTGGCCGCCGAGGTGCGAACAGGGGTCATCATCTACCACAAAAGAAAACTAATATGCATTACACGCAAAACGATACTAATCATATTTCAAACTAATTTTTCTTCTTTTAACATGTAATTGGCCGATTTATACACATTTCATCAACTGATGTCACTGCAGCGCCTCTGACCGGGAGGTCCTAAATTCGAGTCCTGACGGCGGCAGGATTTTCGACACTAGCTTTTCAGCTAGGTCGAATTCAGTCGCTGTCTGGATGAGAATTCTATAGGCTGGCTGCTCTGATCGGTAGTTTTCCGTGGTTTCTCCGATCAACACCAGGCAAATGCCGGAGCAGTACCCTACCAATCGGGCCACGGACCGCCCGCGATCTTCCCTTCCTCTTCCTTGTCCTATCCTCTCCTCCTTACACACACACACTTACACTAACATGCACTACACTACTGCATATTCCGGGAGATCGGTCGGGAGCTTAGAGCTTGTCCCGACTAGGGCGGTGCTCCGCTGGTGGGAGAGTCCTGATTAGGGGGAAACCCCCGTAGCCGACGGTAGGTCGGCGCCGGATCTCGCCATCCAGCGGGGGAAGATCACCGCCATCTCCCGAGAAAGATCATGCACTACACTAACGGGACTAATGACCGAAGCAGTTGACGCGCCCGGAAACACGAAAAAATCAAATCAAATCAAATCAAATCAAATTACATTTCATCATAGACAACGCATTAACCGCTTAAGAGTAAAAATTATCTTATGACCTTTCGCTTTCCTCCCTTTCGCTGACTTGGTCTGCAACGTCTTATTTTAGACCCACTGTGCGTCGCTGACTGCTCCTGTCACCCAGTCCCTCCTGACGCCGCGTGGCCGCCCCTTCTCCTCCGCCGTCAAATTAGATCGCGCGCGCGGGCGGAGCGGAGCGCGCGGTGTGGGGAGAGCGTTCTGTCGAAGCGCATTAGCCGGTCGTGCGGGAGGGGCGCGTCCAGGAGCTCGGGGTCGCGTTACCCGCAGCGGGACGCCGCGCCGGACCTGGACCTCCCACGCCCACCGCCCCTCGCGCCCCTCCCCCTCGCTCGGAGCGACACGCCCACCCACCGCCCCACCCTGCCAGACGGCCGCTCAGGTAGCTTACGATTGATTGATTGATTTTTTCCTGTTTCCGGCGCGACAACTGCTTTGGTCATTAGTCCCGTTAGTGTAGTGTACGTTTTTTGTCTCGGGAGATGGCGGTGATATTCCTCCCGCTGGATGGCGAGATCCGGCGCCGACCTACCGTCGGCTAGTGGAGTTTCCCCCTAACCAGGACTCTCCCACCAGCGGGGCACCGCTCCAGCTGGGACAAGCTCTAAGCTCCCGACCGGTCACCCGGAATATGTGTTAGTGTAGTGCATGTTAGTGTGTGTGTGTAAGGGGAGAGGATAGGACAAGGAATGGGAAGGATAGATCGCGCGCGGTCCGTGGCCCGTTTGATAGCGTACTGCTCCGGCATTCGCCTGGTGCTAATCGGAGAAACCACAGAAAACTACCGATCAGAGCAGCCGTCCGCTAGAAATCTCCTCCAGACAGGTGGCTCACGATATCAACTGATGTCACTGGAGTGTCTCTGACCGGAAGATTGTAGGGTTTGAGTCCTGACAGTCGCAGCATTTTCGACACAAGCTAGCGAGATAGCTAAGTCTACTACAGGAGAGGAAACTTTTAGCGGCCGGTTGTGCTGATCCGTAGTTTTTCGTGGTTTCTCTGATCTGTACCAACCAACTGCCGCAGTGGTACCTTAACAAACGAGCCACGGGCCGCACCGCACGCAAATCTTCCTCTTCCTTTCCCTGTTTTCAACCATTACTTACACACACTTAAATGTAAATGTGCTTAAGTACCACGCATGTGTGGAGCCCACAATACCGGGAGTTTAGGGCTTGGTCCAGCTCGGGTTGTGGGTATCGCAGTGTCGGATCTCTACTTGCTGGATGGCGAGAACACCGCCACCTTCCGTGATAAAACACGCTCTACACCCACTACACCCACTACACAATTCCATAGCAGTTGACGCACCCGGAAACACGAAGTCACTGAATCAATTGCGTTGCGTCGTCGTCATGGTCTGCGCAGTATGGCAGTATGCCCATCCACGATTAGATTCACTACTGGCAAAGAGAGCGTGTTATGAAAAGATTCATCTCTAGCAATGGGGCGACTCCTGGTGCAGCGATCACACCGCTCCATTCCCCTCGCACCAGGCGTACCTCGCACGCCTCACGTTCTCGTTCCCTATATGTAACTCGGCCACGTCACATCATCGACAGATCGAAATTGCGATTTCACTATTTAAAATATGTAGTAGATAACAGGAGTTCGCGGTAGGGTTTCCCGACAGCTGTAACAAAGGTGATGTGATGCGATTCCTTTGACAGAACCTTTCTCTGCGTCTAAAATTATTACTATACGTTTTAAAGTATATGCTTTTAAGGATACCCACAAAAAAATAATGCAACAATAATTCATAGAACCGCACCAACGGCTGTGTGGTACTGAAATGCACGCGCGTAGTTCTTCACAGAAGAGTTGTACTCGCACATATCATACAGTAGAACAGATCTTTCGAGTCAGGGGCAGGCGATGTCGGTCTGTGAAGTGTCTTGCTGGCGATACCCCATTTTTTAATTAATTCGCGAACGTCCTTCTCAACGGGGCTCATGGCCTCAAACATGTGCTTATCACTGTTATAAGATTTATTTATTTAATAAACAGGGGTAAAAATGACCTAATGTTACGAAAAACCAAATTTAGAACCTCTCTGCAGCCACTCCCACATCAACCTCATTCCCACCGCACACCGACCTCTTTGTCCACGTCCTCCGTTATTTCGTCATTGCCCCACTCAGGATATGCCCCACTCCGCCCACACCTCTCGCCGCCCACGCCTAACGCCGCACACTCCTCACGCCAAACACGCCTCGCGCCGCACACGCCTCACGCCGCCCACGCCTCACGCCGCCCACGCCTCGCGCCGTCCCCGCCTCGCGCCGCCCACGCCTCACGCCGCCCACGCCTCGCGCCGCCCACGCCTCACGCCGCCCACGCCTCCGCCGCCCACGCCTCGCGCCGCCCCGCCTCACGCCGCCCGCCACGCGCCGCCCACGCCTCCACCGCCCACGCCTCACGCCGCACACACCTCTCGCCGCCCACGCCTAACGCACACACCTCACGACAAACACGCCTCGCGCACCCACGTCTCACACCACCCGCCTCGCGCCGCACATGCCTCCCACGCCGCCCGCCTCCACGCCGCCCCACGCCTCTCGCGCCGCTCGCCTCACGCCTCCCGCCTCACGCCGCCCACGCCTCCGCCGCCCACGCCTCCACGCCGCCCACATCTCTCTCGCCGCCCACGCCTAACACCGCACACTTCTCACGCTGAGCACGCATCGCGCTGCACACGCCTCACGCCACCCATGCCTCCCGCCGCCCACGCCTCACGCCGCCCACCCCTTTCGCCGCCCACGCCTCACGCTGCCCACGCCTCACGCCGCCTCATGCCTCCCAGCGCCCACGTGTCGCGGCACCTCACTCCGTTCCCGCCCCTTCCCGTCCTCGTCCTGCCCCGTCCCCATCGTACCACGCCCACTTCTGCTTTCATCGCACCCTCGCGCACGCTCCCATCCAGTCAACACACCGGCTCCGCACCTCCACACCCACCTCCGTCTTCACCATCTTCTCTTACATCACCAGCCTCATCGCCCCTACTCCCAATTCCGTCACCATCCACACCTCTGTCCCAATCTCGACTCACAACAAACTACCTCCATCTCCTGTATTTCCACCGCCTTCACCTGCGTCATCGCCTTTCCCCCTCACTAAATTAGCAGTCACCTCCATCTCCTCCTCACTTTCTCTCCTCCCATGCTTCACAAAACCTCACCTCCACCTGTCGTTCGCTTCCTCCGAATCCCTGCTTTCGGCTGCGAAATCTCCCTCTACTTCCCTCGCGCCATCGCCTCCCACTTCGGGTCGGGTGCCCCAAAACCCTGGCGGAGCACGGCGCGGCGCGGAGAGTTGGCTGTCGGACTTAACGCTCTGTATTAAATCGGGCTCGGGTTCCGGAGCGCGCGGCGCGGGGCGCGAGAACCAGGACCGGGGCGAGGCGGGGGCGTGGCCCTTTGAGGTGTCGGTGGGTGAGTGACGGCCAGACGGCGGCGTCGAGGACGTGGCTTCGCTGCGCTGTGACAGCGCCGCGCCAAAGCACTTACCTGCTTCCAGCCGCTTACGCTTTTCTCTCCCCGTCCACTCCGCCTGCCCTCGCGACATCTCCGCCGCCTCCTCCTCTGCCAGCTCTCCCCTCCGCCGCTTCTTCCTCCGCAGCCGCCTCCTCCTCCGCCGCCTCCTCCTCTACCGCCTCCTCCTTCGCTGCATCCCCTCTACCGTTTCCCCCTCCGCCGCTTGCTCCTCCGCCGCTTCCTCCACCGCCTTCTCCTTCGCTGCCAATTCCTCCGCCGCCAATTCCTCGGTTGCCGCCGCCTCCTCCGCCGCTTCCTCCTCCGCAGCTTCCTCCTCCGCCGCCGCCTCCTCCTCCGCCGCCTCCTCCTCCTCCGCTTCCTCCCCCGCCGCTTCCTCCTCCACCGCTTCCTCCTCCGCCGCTTCCTCCTCCGCCGCTTCCTCCTCCGCCGCTTCCTCCTCAGCCGCTTCCTCCTCCACCGCTTCCTCCTCCATCACCGCGCATGCATCCCTCCCCATTCCCGTCCCGCCCCCGCGGCCGCCGCCACAGCGCCGGTCGTGCGCAGACCGGACGCTTTGACGCGTGGCCTGAGCGGGTGGCGCCGGGAGGGTGCGAAGGGGTGGGGCGCGTGAACGCGGGAGTATAATTGCGTTAAGAGCGCTCGTCTCGCGCCCTCGCGCCTCGCGCGCGGCGCCACGCCCCTCCCCCCGCCCTCGACGCTCCTCATGCTCATCCCGCGCGCGAGCCGGCGCTTGCCCTCCCGAGAGCTGTAATTACCGAGCTACCTGAGTAACTGGCGCTGACTATTGAACAACAGGATCCTCGCGCAGAACCCCTCCATACATCGTCATTTCTCTCGCCTTTTTCCCTCTCTACTCCTTCATCTCTTCCCCTCTGGCCCCTTCGTCCTGCATTTCCTTCGTCCTTCCCTCGTCTCTTTCATCTCCATTATCCTTTCCCCGTTATATCCCTTCTCTCTTCTCACTTTCTCCCTTCCAAACTCCTTCTCATTCTCGTCATCATGCTCTCTCTCTCTCTCTCACGCATCCCCAACCACTCCTTCCCTCCCTCCCCCCTCTCGCTCTTTCGTCTTTGCTCTGCTTCTTTTCTTGCTCGTTCTTCCATCGAGTAGTGGGTTCCAGAAAAACTTCCTAAACTTCTGCGACTTCCGAAACATACGATGTTCTTCCGCAGAAGAAAACGCAAAATTTAAGAGTTAACTGTAATTTTATGTTTGCAAAATAAGTAAGTAGTCAATAATAAAATCAAGTAGAGCTACTTTATATTATTCTATATTAGTGACCACATTAAAAAATAACGTATGAATAATTGTCTAATATTAATGAACAGTGACAATATTCCGACCCTGAAAACTACATGATGCATACTTCTGCCGTCTGCTTCCGTGTTTCTCTCCATCTGACGCAGCTGTCGATATAATACTCGCACATGATTAGTGCTACACGAGTAGAGTACCGCCAATATAATAATCACGAGATGATGGGTTAATGATAAAAAAGCAGGGTAAATCAGAGAATACCGAGCTGCCACCCCACTTTCACCAACCCCAAATATCTCATGTGGTGCTCTGATGAAGGGTAATGTCCTCATCTGTAATGGCTCAGGACAACCGTTACAGTCTCACTGAACGGGAGGTCCTTAAGGTCCAGTCCCAAGCACACTAGCTAGATAGCTAGATTGAATTCAGCCCCAGCCTGAAGACGAATGCAAGACGTCGGCTGCTCTGATTGATAGCTTTCTGTGGGTTCCCTGGTCACTAAAAGAGCCTAATAAACGGGCCATCAACCGCGCGCGATTTTTTCTCCCTGATTCTTGTCCCCTCTTCTTGTCTTACACACACATACACTTATAAGCGCTTCCACTGGAATTATTCTCCAGATAATTCGAAAGTTCGCCATCGTCAGACGTCGCACCCTAGGACCTCTCGGTCAAAGCCACTGCACTGCCAGAGGGAAAACCTGCATCTGCACTAAACTCAGTCTGCCTCTCATCATCCCATCAACCTTCGTACATTGGAAGACAAAGCAAACCCTCAGCCAACCGGCCAAGGAAAAGGGATATACAATCATGAACCTCATCCGTCATCTACGCTAAAAAAATAACGATGGCACTGCATTCTTCAGCTTTCCATTTTAAAACATTCTCCGGAACACTCCTGTTCCTTCGGCGCGGAGTAGCCAGGAGTACCGTGTAAACAGGCGATACGTTGATTGATTGATTTTTTCGTGTTTCCGGGCGCGTCAATTGCTCTGGTCATTACTCCCGTTTGTGTAGTGCATGTTTTCCCCCCTCGAGAGATGGCGGTGATCTTCTCCCGCTGGATGGCGAGATCCGTCGCCGACCTACCCTCGGCTAGTGGGGTTTCCCCCTAACCAGGACTCTCCCACCAGCGGGGGAACGGCCCCAGCAGGGACAAGCTCTAAGCTGCCGACCGTTTTCCCGGGATATGTGGTAGTGTAGTGCTTGTTAGTATAAGTGTGTGTGTAAGGGGAGAGGATAGGACAACGAATGGGAAAGACAGATCGCGCGCGGTCCATGGCCCGTTTGGTAGGTTACTGCTCCAGCATTCGCTTGGTGTTGATCGGAGAAACCATGGAAAACTACCGATCAGAGCAGCCGGCCGCTAGAATTCTCCTCCAGACAGCGACTGAATTCGATCTAGGTGAAAAGCTAGTGTTGAAAATCCTGCCGCCGTCAGGACTCGAACCTAGGAGGAGCCGACTCCTGCCGCCCTCCGCCGCCGACATCCTGCCGCCGTCAGGACTAGAACCTAGCTGCAGCGCCTCAGAGGCGCTGCAGTGACATCAGTTGATGCACTGAGCTACCGCTCCCAGTCAGGCTATACGTACTTACGACATGAATCGCTCGGTCAGAGCGACAGGACGTGTAGAAGAGCATCCTTCATAATCAGCGCTGTGTCCCCGAGTCTGGAGCCTCACGGACCTACGAGCGCGCGAGGTTCTCGTCGTAGGAGGGGGGGCAGCGCGGCGACGAGGGAACGGCGGCGGTGGCGGCGCGCGTGGTCGGAGAGGCCGGGAGAGACGGAGGGAGGCAAAACGTGCGCGCCGAAAAAGCAGCGGCCGCAAGCTGTCCGGGCCCGTGTTTCGGGCGGCGGGGGAGGGGGCGGGGGCGCCGCGGGGAGGGGCGGCTGATTTACGCAGTGCACGCGTCGCCGGACCTCATAATTCACGCGGTGCGCGGAGCGCGGAGGAGGGGAGCCGCGGGCCGGGGGACGGGGCGCGGGAGGGGGCGTCTGGACGTGGTCCAGCGCTCCCGTGCCGGCGCAGGGCGGGGAACGCGGAGGGGTGAGATGGGGTGCGAGGGCGCAGGTGACTGCTTCGGGGACGGGGCAAGGAGGAGACCGTCGTAGAGGAAATGGGGCCGGGAAAGGCGAAAAGGGAGGCTAGGGAGGGTGAGGTCGCGGCTGTATGTCGGGGGCGTGCCGCAGCAGCGGGGAAGGAAACGGCGGAAGGAACGGAGGCGTGTTGGTGGTAGGGGGACGAGACTGTGGGATCGGCAGCAGGGGCAAAGACGTTGCCGAGGGTGGTGGCGGGGAAGGTATAGCCACCAGGAAGGGGGGAAACGGGCACGAGGGTGGCGGCGGGGGTCTTTGAAGCGTCGGCAGCGATGGGGACCGGGTAACGGGGAGGGGAGCGATGGGAGCTGAAGACGGGGGGGGGAGCGATGGCGGAGATGGGTAGGGTGACGAGAGTGGAGGCGGGGTCGTTCAAACGGCGAGCTGAAGACGGCGAGACTCGGAGACGCCTGGGGCGGCGAAGGGGAGGGTGATGCGCTGGGTGGTATGGGGGACGCGATAGGATTAGCGTTAGGAACTGATGATAAGGCAGCAGCTAGATGGGCGAAGACTGAGAGAGCGATGGCGGTAGGTACGGCGACAAGGGGTGAGACTGGCATTCAAACGCGAGGAGCGGTGGGGAAACAGAGACGTCTGGAGCGTCGAAGGGTGGGCGGAGGGTGAAGGGGTGGGCAAAGGGGCCGGTGGCGAAGGGGGCGGACCGGAAGCGCCACCGAGAGGTCGGCGTCGGGGCGAGGAGGCGGAGGTTGCGGTGGCGGCGACGGAAGCGCCAGGCGCCAAAGCGCGGCCGCTGCGGCGCCAAGCGATTGTTTGCGGACGCTCCGGGCGATGGCGCGCCTTCCCGCTTTCACAGCGGCTTGGCTTCACTAAACGTTCGCCAACGAAGAAGATTCCGTTGGAATGGGAGAAGAGTCGCGACGCATTGGGAGCCTTATGATGAAAACGTGGAGTGGCTATTTACAAGACCTACGCAAACATCTGGTGCCAAGTGAACGAGGCGACGTGAACGAAAGAGACCGACTCTCACAACTTTTCCTCATTCATTTCAACTGTGAGGCGCGCAAAGCTTCAGTTCTTTTATCACGGGAAGTACACCTTTCGAGAAGAATACTCCCCTCTCCTTATTCACATGAACATACTTCGGAGCTCTAACACCTGTTAAGTATATTCTCCTTATAACATTAATTTAAATTTCGGTTGAAATTAACATCTAGACACGATATAATGAAATACATAATTGATTTGCAACACACCCTAGCCCCACTAAACATTCACATAACTTAAAATTGCTTAACCAAATTGGATTGATTAGTATTCTCATTATAATACCCCACAAGGTGAGACTCCCCGTAAACAACTGTTTTCATACTTTAAACTTTATATTAATACAGAAATAAAAAACACGTATTGTTTTCTTTTCATTTCAAAAGGTTATGTTTCACAACATACGTAACATGACCCGCAAAAATAAGAAAAACATATTACAAAATGTATCACTGTTGTAGGTTTGAGACAGAACAAATATGATTTTCTTGGAACAAGAAAAAAATATAACAGAAAAGAAGGGAAAAATATTAATCTTGAAGATAAATAATAATTTTTCAGGTTTTGAACACTGCATGGTTATTTTTATGCCATTACATAACAAAGAACTGTGACATCTTTTGTGTTATAATTTTCCTTGTTTCAATATTTGTGGACAATCGAAACTACAAAATTAAGAAAAAAGAAAGAAAATATATTTTGCATATATCATTTAAGCTTAGTAACAATTGGTTGATGTGATGTGAAGGAACAAATTATCACAGGCAGTTTTGGTTTTCGTCACTGTCAGTTAACATTGTCTCATGATAAAGAAACAAATACTTTGATTTTTTCGGTTCCGTGAAACATTGCATTTTGAGAAGGGGTGTATGAACGATTCTGAAAAATCTTGAAAAACACGAATCTTCCTTTCCGATGTGATAATTTTACTTAAAGCGTGTGTATTATAATATTTTTATTTTTCCGTTACTGTGATTTAAATGGCAACTTTAGTTTACAATTACTGTTCACGCCTCTTTTTTAAATTCCAATGCGTGAAATTTTTTGGACTTCACGGCTTGGTTATTGTTAACATGTATACGTTAACATGGTAATAATTTCAAAAGATAAACCGTTTATACATTTTCTAACACAAATGTATACTGTATAGTGGAGTAAAGTGCAGTGTGCATAATGTTAAATATTTGGTGTAGAGCTAAACAAATCATCGATAGTGTTAAAGAAGCAATATTATGTATTAATACATTATTTAAAGTTATTGTATACATGTTACCGCTTTCAGCGTACGTAGACGTCACAACTTTTTCGTAGGTGTCAAGAAAGATGACAATTTTATATCATTTAGAACAAATCATTGACACAAAACTGAGTAAGTGTATTACTGATAGATAGGCAGCAACCCCTCAATCCTGCATGAAAAGAACAGCCCACAACGCATGTTACTTTGCAACACACTTCAGGCTTTACTCAGGAATGATGCCCTTAAAAACGACTTTTCATGCCTCTAAGGACAAGAATAGTTATTTATGTTCCACGGGCGTTATGATCTCGTCAACAAAAAGCCCTGGTGGCAAAGGCCCTAGTGCATTTTGTCGGCCCTCGATCATTAGAACCAAATAACGCCCGTAGTATACACGTCATTTTATTTCTTACATAATTTAAATTATTCACATTAACTTATTAACCAATTAACTAGTAGTATACACGTCATTTTGTCCCCTAGTTGTTAGTTTTGTCAACTAGTTCATTAGTAAATAAGTTAATGTGAATAATTTAAATTATGTAAGAGATAACATGACGTGTATACTACGGGCGTTATTTGGTTCTAATGATCGAGAGGCGACAAAATGCTGTGTGCTGGCTTAACTCGGTTTGTCATTTCACATTTCCCTCTCATTATTCCCTCCGTAACAAAACATTTAGCAGCATCCAACAGTTCTCATACGTCCCTCGTTACCACGATCCTCTCAATCCAGGTAAGTTATGTAGTAAATATCGGGCTCCGTATCGAAAGCAATATCAAGCAATACCTATTAGAAAAATATAAATGTTTTGTGGGAATTCTGATTTGGTGTTGTTGGCGTTCTTATCAGAAGAAATAAAGGAGGCCATCTTCGTCAACATACTAGCTTTATTAAGATAGCCGGCTTTCCACGGCTTTGCCGTCATCGTCAATCTCGCTGCTTTCGGCAAAAGTCGGCCGACTGTGCCGGCACAGTCGACCGACTTTTGCCGAAAGCAGCGAGACTGACGATGACGGCAAAGCCGTCGAAAGCCGGCTATCTTAATAAAGCTAATATGTTGACGAAGATGACCTCTTTATTTCTTCTTCTTATAAATGTTTTGTCAGCCGTATTCTAAAAGATGAGACTTTTTGGACACCCATCTCTTCTCGGTACTCTTACACCGTAACATGGGTGATTGAAAACGACCAGAAACTTCAAATTGTCCTGAAATTGAATTGAAGGAATGGAGAAATAGAGAAATTTTTCAATTTATTCTTTTAATTTAGATATTACAGTTCGTCTACCTACACGAAATAACATTAAATCAAAAACAATAGGCCAAATCATATTAAATAATAACGAATGGTTTAGGTTACGGTGACAACGATGCACGAATACAATATTAGTAGCACCATAATACATTTCACAAAATATTAGAAAATTATTAATAACTTGAACAATGACACTTTAAATAATACACGCATATGTATAATATATACAAAACGTCAACAGAATTATTTCCTACAATTAACCCAGTAGTGGTGTGCTCAGGCAGCGAGAGCATTGCCTGCTGCCACGTGCAGCCCGAGGCGGCCGCGGCCAGGCCACAGCGCATCGCGGCGGGCGAGCAGCGGGGGCGGGCGGGCTGGCGCCGGCGGTGGCGGCGGCGGCCTGGGCGGCGGCGTCTGCTGCGCCTTCTGCGGGCGCTGCGCATTCTGCGCGCGGGGGCTCCGCCGCTCACACAATATAAATGAAGGCGGCACACAAGGAGCGCGGCGCGGGGCGGCGCGGAGCGGCGCGGGGCGGCGCGGGGCGGCGCGGGGCGGCGCGGGGGCGGCGCGGGGCGGCGCGGGGCGGCGCGGGGCGGCGGGGCGGGGGGGCGGCGCGGGGCGGCGCGGGGCGGCGCGGGGCGGCGCGGGGCGGCGCGGGGCGGCGCGGGGCGGCGCGGGGCGGCGCGGGGCGGCGAGGGGCGGGGGACCGCGATATTTCACGAATGGTAAACCCTCCCTGAAGCACGTTTTGTATAAGAGACAGTGACGTGCCGTAAGACTGTGTACTTCATGGAGCGCTAGCTTTCTGCGTCACACGCCTTAAAATATCGCCGCGCGCGGTCGTGGTGCGAAGCGAGGTGGGAAGCGGCAGTGCGCGGGGGGTGGGGTGGGGTGGGGTGGGGTGGGGTGGGGGCGAGGCCGGGCCATGAGCTGCACGCGGAGAGATGGCACGTTGCAGAAAAGAGTAGACCGGGGGTGGTGGTTAGGGCAACGGTGGTGAATGGGCAAGTGGTGAATACAAGGATGATGAGTATGTTGAAAGGACTGGTGTGGGTGGAAGGAACAAAAAGGTGTGGGCAGAGAAAGAACGAAACGAGTGGGTTGAAAGTAGTATAAAACGAGATGGGCAGAGGGAGAATGAAGTGGAATTGGCGGAGAGAAGGAAGGAATACAAATGGGAGGAAAGCTGTGAAGTGGGTGGAAAACATTCAGAGATGATGCAAGACAGGTGGGTGAAAAAATATAACTTGGGTATGGTGAGAAGAGAGTGGATGAGCGGAGTGTGGGTGAAGACAGTGAGTGGGGATGAGAACGAGATAGGTGGAGCGAGAATGTATATTATGAGGGAGGAAACGCGAGACCCGGAAAGGGAGAGTGGTAGCGGGCTGGAGTGTGGTGTGACCCCAAGGCTGGAGTCTGGTACGGTTATGTTGCGCCTGAAATATCGCGTCAACACGTGACCTTCGTCGGGGAGGTGCTCGTTTTCTCCTTGCACGATACGCGCAGTCGCCCGAAGAATACGAAAATATGCAGCGTTGAAACAGAACGAAGACTTTAAATTAGACTATTTTGTAGTCTCTATTAATAAAAAAGGAAATCAACACTGTAAATAAACTTTGATAAGAAAACACTATCAAATTGTGGTAGAATCCTGTGTCAAATGGAAATACCGTCGGATATTTTCGCCCACCATCTCAAAGTAACATTCCTTCAAACATAATCCTGATAAATATATTCCACGAAAACAACCAAGCAAAGTTGAAAAATAAAGATGTAGATACACACTTCAAGAGGTTAAAGCGTTCGATGAGATTCTCATAATTCCAGTAAATGCAACATTTGATGGTGCAGCGCGCGTCTAGGGCACTTCGTCAGAATCGCCTGCTCGCTGCCGATCGCACACCGCACGACACGACAGTTAGGCGGGTTGCGTTAAGCAGGCGCCGTCATTTGGCGCGGTCTTCTGGACAAGTCTCAAGGCACCTGCTCGGAGAAAAGCACGTCCAAAATGAATCCTTAAAAACTACCCTGTATATTATGTTTTTCTTCAATAAGCTTAATGAACTGTAGTAGTGTGACCAGAAGTAAGTTGAATGGCACGGCAAAATCGTACCTCGTGCATCATAACTGCACGTAAACTTCGTGTTCACACTATATTTTTGGTGCAGCTGGGCACTACATTTTTGGTACATTCCTTGTGCACATAGAAGTTTCTTGCAAGAAGAAAAGTGAAGCTTCGTGAAAAGTGAATAAAATGATTCAACTCACGCTCAAGAATGTATAAGAATTACTTGGATACTTAACAAATTTTATCTTCTATATTTCTACGCTTTATTTAAAGGAGGTTGTGAATGAATTTATTTTTAAAAGACATTACTCTATGAATGTTTTACTACACAATATTGTGAGTGTAGCTTCAACATGCAAAATGAAACGTAATCGTAACTGAAACGAGCAAAGATATCACATATCTTGATAGAAGAAAATAAACCCAATAATTGGAATGAAGTATTTTAAAATAATATTTTCTATTCAAATGTTAAAATCTTGTATTTCCATTTAGAAATCATTGTATGCTTTTACACAATTTTAACTCTTAAAACCACATGTAAAAGTAGATGAACTTATCTCATCTCACAACATTAACTGACTAAGTGTAGCAAGTTCTTAGAAACTAAAAAAATTATAACTACAATGTTTTCTCCACAAAAGTACAGAAAAATCATTTTTCTTTTCATAGCACATATTCAACACTTGGTCCTTACTCCGAATACTCTCCAAGTGTATAGTGCTTATTAGAATAATGGCCGAGTAGCAAAATTAATATTGTAATATAGTATTTACTTGTTTGATTATGTGTAATAATAATATTAATAATAATCATAATAATAATAACAATAATAATAATAAAAAAATAATAAAAGAATATTGATTGCAGTTAATCAAATTTTCTACGTTTTCGCATGCATCACTTAAATCGTCTACACTCTGCATATTGCTTCACAAACGTAGCATACACGCATTGCTTCACATACACGCATAATGTATTACATAAAAATGTGTTTAAAATTTTATAGTGTTCACTAACTCTCGTGAATCGTTTTATATCCTTTTATAAGATGAATACGTAAGAGTAATAGCTATGTATGCCTCGAAAAAATTATTCTGTATCTGATAAATTAGATCGGTTACGAGAGTTCTTCGGAAATAACGTGTAAGTGATTTTGTTCGCCTGTCTTAAGAGAATGTCTTCTTTCATTTTCAATATCTGATACTTTAAGTAGAATGTTAAATTTCATAAATATAAAAAGAAAATGAGTGACTAGGTTACATTATTCAAAATAAAACGCTTTGGTTAAAAAAACAGAATGGATAAATAATACTAAATATAATTGTCAATACTCACCAGTCAGCTTCTTCAACGATGATAATCTTACTCTTCTTAAAGGTACCTAAAGAAGAAGAAATTGGTTATTTTGGAAATTAAAAACTGTAAAGGTAAATAGATTTTGAGATAAATCTGTAAATTTCTCTACATACAATTATTTCAAAACAATAGCTTGAAAATTATACTCTATCATTATAAGAATGTAAGACTATTATTGAATATTCACTTAAGTTTTATAAGGTTTTCTATCAACAAGTATGCACAAGTAAACGTAAAAATGTGAAAAAAAATTGACCTACCCGGAAGGTAAATAGATTCTTGAGCTTTCACTTTAACGTTAAGGTGGATTAAGAATATTACATTGTGTTTCGCAGAAATATTCAAGGAAACGCTTGCGTTATGATGGGAGAAAATCAATCGTGCCCTGAAAGTTGGTGGTTTACGAAATATCAAAATGAGATTGGTCGACCCAGATATCTCCGCCAGTAAAACCCGACCCCATAAAGCCATTGACTCCGGGGGGCCGCGTTTTATTGGTGGATACGTCTGAGGCGACCCCTTCTCATTTGTGAGAGCACAAGCCGCCACCAAAGCCAATGCATTTTAAAACTCCCACGCCACGACTCAATATTTTAATCTCTTTGTTACATAGTATGTACTTAATGCATTAATTTCCTCGTTGAAATTGATATTAATCTATTTAAATTAGTCAAGTTGAACTTGGACACTACATTGTACTGTGAGTTATTCCCGGTCACGGACATTAATTTTATCTATCACGACGGTATCCACTGGAGAACGCCAGAGGACTTCTAAGTCGTCAAAGAGTAAACAATAGAACGAAAGACGGTGGTCTGATCAGGGTAGTAAAAATGTCCCGCAATCGGTAAACAAAGAGATGACCTATCCACCTGCGTATGGGAAATGGGAATATATTTGTTTAATGTCCGCCATTACAGAAAGACTTTGTGCACAAAAAGCGTTGTGCATAAACGATCGAATTGTGTCGACAGGACATGGCAATTCATACAGATATACGACAGAATTTCAACGAGAAGAAAAGCTCCAACTATTAAGGAGGTAATTATCTTGTACAATATTATTTATTTTATGAGAAATACATGAATAAGGGAGAGGTTCACTAAGAAACGTGCGCTTGAGAAACTAATCAGCACATCGCTAATCAGAACATTTCCTCTATTTATTTCAGGTTTTTTATTATTATTATTTTTTTACTTTTCTAAATTTTCATTCTATATTTTGCTATTTGGATCTTGTTTGTAAGCTCGCATTACATTTCGAACTTGCATGACCGGGCATCAGAACTAACTGAGGTTCGAGGAAATTCACGTAAGCTATTCACCGTTTCAGGTAAGAATATTACGTTATTAAGAGAAGGCTTAACCTCCCCCCAACGAGTCCCGTTGCTTCGTTTTCGAAAACGTGGTCAGATGTCCGGAATGAAAGTATATTTATGTAATACTTAGGAAGTATTTCAATTTTAAGGGAAAAAATGTCTCAGAATAAAGATGATATTCTTATCACACTCTCTCTCAAATTTTTATTACCACGATTGATGAACTGTATAACTCTGAACTAATTAAGAGAGAAGCTTAAGAGTACAAATTAACGCAAACAGAAAAAGGAACTCTTCAAAGAATTTTATAATAGTGTACAAAGTTCATAAAGAGAGGATTATTAGGTGGAATTAATAGGAAAGGCAGTTGATTGTAAAAATGAATGCAACCTGCATTGTTTGTATAGAAACATAGATTTTGTTTTATTTTGTGTAATAATGAAAATTGTTTGAAGGTGTATACATTGTCCTTAGATTTAAGATCTTTTCACAGAGTGAGTTTCTCTGATACTGTTTTGCGCTTTGTTCAGTTTGGGTTTTGTAAAGATTGTAAAAAGGAATACAATTATTAAATATTTTATTAAACCGGGAAATCGAAAACGTTTTGCTTGTATCAAGTGTTGTTCGAGTACATGTCCTCAACAATCCACTCCATGGAATTAAGAACATTCCTAGGCTCACATCTTCTACATATAATAATTTATAAAAAGGAAATAAAATCACTTATTTCATTTGACCACGATAAAGATAAAACGTTCAGAATGTCTTACCCAATTTGGAGCAGATTTGTGTAGATCAGAAATCATATAAAAGTTCTGAATACAGACCTTAATTATATAGTGTTTATGACCTGTGCATTTTCTCGGAGAATAACTTACTCATTTTCGCTTCTCGTAAAACGTGCCATCGGATCAATAACAGCGCTTACGATTATCAATTTATTTATTATTACGTATTGTAAAGTACCAATTTATTATATCAAAAACGTAATAGTAATAAACTGCACAAGGAATAAATCCATATATATATATATATATATATATATATATATATATATATATATATATATATATATATATATATATATATATATATATATATATATACACAAACTAACACAATGATGTATACATGAAAACTGTTTTTTGTTAAGAACTAAAACAAGTTTTCACAATCAGCTAGTTTGAATGAACATATGATAAACCCAAGGAAAGTTCCGTAAGGGGTTTCAATAAGGAATCAACAAAATGTCTCTTCATATGAATCAGTGTTTTTATCTTCTCTTACATCTTTTTTATTTCTCAGGTTCATAACGTCGAAACTTTTATATCGTCACCCATGCTATTAAAATCTCTATAACTCACATCTGTGATTTCTTCTAGTAATTTCCTCATTAACTATGGGAGAGACTAGTATTTTACTTCTTCGATCACACAAACACTATTTGTCATATTCTTGCTTTAAGGTAACATAATTATCTTGAATGGATTTCTAAAACACAGATGTCACAATCTTTGAAAAGTAGTTCAGACGGGTAGGTGTGATGTTTAATAAATATTATTTTTAAAATGTTGTTTATATCTAGAATTGGTTCGATCATATGCCTCACCCCAAGTAATACCAACTCCGTATGAGACACATTAATAAAATAAAACATAAGTACTGTGTATCGTGGACTGTATATTCAGTACTGTATATTATGGACAAAGCGTGAATGTAATATAGCTAATTACCGACTAAGCTGATTCATGTTTACATTATCCAAAATGGGTGGATAAAGTTCGAAGTTGGATCAGATTGGAGGAGTACGTTCGACTTGATCCGGGTGCAGTTGGCATTAGTCAACGCCAGGTGTTTAGGGTAGGTATAGGTGAATTACTTTAGCGTAGACTGACGAGGAATAGCAGATACGTGTTCCATAGGAATAACACTACTGGTGAAAAATTTCTAAAGCTACATGGAAGTGTTTCGATTCCAGTTAGACTGTGTCAGTGGTACATTCTATTTCCACGATACCATCAAATAATCAAACCTAACCGCCGGCTTAGGTGGCTCAGGGCATCAATTGATGTCAAATGTGTCTGACCGGGAGGTCCTAAGTTCGACTCCCGACGGTGTTAGGATTTTCAACACTAGCTACATAGCTAGGTCGATTTCAGCTGCTATCTGGATGAGAAATCGTACTGCTGTTCTGATCAGTAGTTTTCAGTGTTTCCTCCGATCAACACCAGGCCAATACAGGAGCAGTACCCAAACATACGGGCCACAGATCGCGTGCGATCTTTCCTTCCTCTTCTCCTACCCTCATTCCTTACATACACTGTTACACGCATACTACACAACCACACATGTCAGGTAACCTGTCGAGGACATAGAGCTTGTCGGTTCCCCTCTAGTGGGAGATACCAGGCTGAGAAAAACTCGCTAGCCGACGGGTAGGACACCGAATCGCACCATTCAGCGAGGGAAGATTACCGCCACCTCCCACGATAACACAGGCACAAAACGTACAGGCGTGTCTTAGCAGTTGACGTGGCCAGAATATCATTGAATCAATCAATCAATCAACTTATCCTAACCTAACCACACTACGTCAGTTAAAGCTTCGATTGCATTTCCAAATTGGCGACGAGGCTCCAGCCTTCGGTTTTCGTACAATGCATTTGATAACTAAGTCTGTGTAACGCATTACATTCAAGACATTTGTGGGAAAAAATACATCTTGCGGACACAAAACACACCTCATATTCTTACAAGCACCTTACTTCTGCCACCGCGCAGTCGCTACCATCATCAGCCTTGAATCATCCGATGAATTGGATCATCAGCCGATGAATTATGTAACGATCTCGTCATCGTCATTCATATAACGTAATCCACTGATCTGCCAAACGTGTTATTTAACAGCGTAAACCCAACATTAGCGTGTAAAGAGGTTAAGTGGTAATCCGTAATATACACATACGTTATTGTGTCGATGAGTGGATATTTCCGTTTACGTTCACGGTCATGGTGAATTGAACGGTTCCACTAACGTTTAAAAGCATGTATTTCTATTTTGAGGTCTCCATAAACGTTTGCATTGTGAATGAGCCTTTATTCTTTCAGTCGGCGCGTTCGGGCGATCAAGGCAGCTTGTTCAGCTCGGCAACGCTCATCGCCGTTCCCCACCAGGCCCGCTGTAAAGCCAGCTTAACCTGTGAAATATACCTCCCTTGGGGATGCAAAAGGGTTTAGCGAGGAGTTGGCCCCTCCCTCTTATATCATGGAATTAAATTGGAATTGGCTTAATAATCACGCTACAAGACAAAAAAGATGTCCGCGAACAAACCTTATTTTTTTATATATATTTATTAAGATGAGTAAGTTGCAACTTTAACGCCAGCAATTTATTCGTTACCGATTATGAGAAATGGTATCCCTTGGAGAAATATGCTTCAGAAGTGTTTCAAAAAAGATTTAAAGCGAAAAACGAAGAATTTTATAGATTATACTAGGAGAAAGTGTGAAGGCGAATATGCAACCCGCAATATGCGACATTTTTCAACACAAATTTCCGTTGCGTGATCTCAGAAACAGTGCGTTCAAGACTCTTGACACACAGTAATGTTTTTGGACCACATTCATTACATTCATTCCATAACATTTTTTAAAGGAATATCTCTAAAAAATTCTCCGTAGGATGGGTAGAATCCCAAAATATTTGTAAATTTTATTGAGTTTCATACTTTGTACTACTTATTTGCACGGGTTTAAGTCTTTCTAGCAGTTAATAAACGTTTAGAAATATTAGAATTTTTATCCGCGAACACTACCGCCATATATGATACAGTTCAGGGCTTAGATGTACGAATTTGGATCCCAATATTACGCTACTTTCCTTTTCAAAGAAATAATTTACAAAATACGGAATATTTACAAGGGTCCAACTACTTTTGAAATATATGGGGAGGTGATGACTCCACAAATTTTATTATTATTATTATTATTATTATTATTATTATTATTATTGTTATTATTATTATATTTGCTTTAAACAAAAATTCCTCCCAGTGTTTAGAAACATCAAAAGGTTTATTAAAACCCAACATCACTTCAACGTAACTTTCAAAATATTGAGATAGAATGTATCAAAACTGAAGATAATGTAACATGAAAATTATGGGCTTCCATTTGATACAGATAATATTTTTTCACAATTATGAACTTAGTAGAACTCTTTAAAAGTTACTTTCGTAAATCAAAATATCCACTAAATAGGTATTCAACTTAAAATATTTATTATAATTATGAAAACATTTAATATTGTCGAAGGAAGACAAACGAAAGATTAAGTTTCGAAACCGTCTTGGTAAAAACATTAAAATTCAAGACATAGTAAGAATATTTTTTTTAATTACTTCATGTTCATGATAATTATAAGAAATTGAATTTGAATCTCTATTACCAAAAACTCCTTAGTTAATTCTTATTAGTTTCGAAATCATTTAAATCCAAATTTTAAGATGTGTAATCTCGAAAATTATAACAGGTTTGTTTCTTTTTATAGATGAGAATGTATAAACAACATACCATTTTGTACTAAATTGAGTTATATTTGCTCGACGAATAAATAGTCCTTTGGTATTACGAGGTTTTTCCAATGTTTAACGATCAAAAGTTTTCCGTTTGTGAAACTGCCGAAAGTGACCGAAGACAGATTTTAAACCCACCCCTTCAAATATAAAATAACATGGAATAAAGATTTTTAACCGTCACGCGTAAAAGGCAGTCCCTGTCAGTGCGTGAATCGAAGGGAACATATTTTACGGCATAATAAACATTTTGAAACGGTTCATTTGGATTTTCGGAGAGCGGGGGATATCGCCCTTCCCAACCGCGGGCGCCCTTTCTGCCTGCGGAGTGGCTCCCCGCGGCGTGTCCCCTGCTCTTAAAGAGCCCTGCGCGAAGCCGATAAAGCCGGCGGGGGTGGGGTGGGTGGGGAGGAGAGGAGCGGAGGCGGCGACCCTTTTCGCACGGGGCCCCGATCGGCCGTCCGCGCGAAGGGCTGAGCGGCAGGGACGGGAGGGGCGAGGCGAGAGAGGGCGGTCGGCGTCAATATCCGGAGTCGCGGGTTCTCCATTGTCGCCCACGAACTAATAAGCGCGCTGTCCTTCAATAGGGTGGCGACCCTTTGGCCCAGGCGGCGCCCGCGGTTACGGCCCCGCCCCCCGGGCCACGCCCCCGCCCCCGCCGCCGACGCCTCGGGCTCCCTCCGCTCCGCCCCTCGAAGGGGGAGCGCGGCGCTTATGCGGGGCAGGCGCTTGTGCTTCGCGTTGGGATTCGGGAAGGCGCGCGAGTCAACTGGGGTCAGGCCGGAGCCAAACGGAGGCCGCCCTGCGAGGCCCCGGCCAGGCTGAAACGGGCCGCCCGGAGTGCAAGCTCCGGCCAAGCGAGGAGAATCCGGAACTCACACGGCCTGCGGATCGTAGAGGAATCTACTGCGGACAGAATAGGGGCAAATGAGCGCATGACGAAATGGAACAAAGTAGGACCGAATGACGTCCAACAGGAAAACTAATTTGAAGCGCAAGAGAGGTCAAATTGAGTGAAAAAGGAAACAAACTGGGACGAAAGGATGCCGATCCGAGGTCGTCGCGGAAGTAAATGGAAATAAAACGGGACATGGAATAGGAATCAGTCAGAGGCCTTTTGACCATTAAACTGAGTTGAACGGCGGCCAACCGAAATCAGAATAGGGATGAAGCAAGGATCGACGGGGATTTAAAACCAACGTACGGAACGAAACAGAAAGCCGCCAAAACAGGCAAAACAGGCGCAGAGAGTTGACCAAATGAGACCTAAAGGAGGGTCGAACGGAGACCCAACAGAGATCGAGCTTGGGAGGAAACGAGGGTGATCTGGGACGAGACAAATTAAGTGGGTCCCAAATGGAGCGACGAACGGTCCCGACTGGGTCACTGAGAAACAAACAGCAGAACTGCGCACACTGTGGAAAAAGAAGCTTCGCTCATCACCCTCTTTTAAGAAGAAGTAGTAAGAACTAGCACGTCACGAATACGCAATAGCTCACAAGAAACTGTAATAAACGAAATTATTCAATAATTTATTTCAAAACGTCGTCAATAAATGGAGCGATATTTAATCGGGAAAAATGTTCTTGTATTTGTAATAAATAAGTTAATTATTAATAATATTATCACAATACGGCGAGCAGCTGTCACCTTAGGCAACCCACAACCCAAGAGGAAAAAGAGATGAAATTCAAGAAGAGTGAAAAGTCAAAAGAGGAAGTATAGCAGGAGAAGGTAAAGAGAAGAAGAAATAGAAGTAGAAGAAAGAAAGGAGGAAAGAGAAGAAGAAAAAGATGAAGAAAACGAAGAAATGGAAAAGAAGAAAACAGTCTTTAACTTAGTCTAAGGGTGTGTGACTTGATTTAAGGAACGATTAAAGTATTCTGATTGTAATTTTTCCCTTATGACCTTGAGGGGGGAATCTGCAACAGCTTGTAAAATTATAATAGTACAATCGTGGTGGAATAAGGAACATTTGCAAATCCGGGAATTCAATAATTATTCTATGTGAACAAATTAATTTTCACTACTTATGTATAAATACTGCAAGATTATCCACCATTTGCAGCATCATTAAATGATGAATGTATTCAAGGCCATAACATTATTTCCAGTAACGGCAAGAAAATATATGACATAAATTTATTTGATTTTAAGAAAATATTAATTGTTCATGCACAACGTCAGGCATCTTTCAGCAAATTATGTCTTATATAATTCCACCTCCAATGAATGAACTTTCCTGCTTTACAAGACTTGAAAAAGTCTGAAGCAACCAACGGCAATGTTGCATTGAAGTTCACCTGTTGGCTCAAGGCTTCCACACGAGAGCCCTGCGGCTACCAGACATACAGATATGAAGTCGACAGTAGCCCTACGATGAACAAACATAAATTATTAATTGAAAAGGTCAACATTCAAAGTTCTCTACAAGCCAACCTTCGCTTCAATCATAATGTATAAAAAAGGATGTACTATGTCTCGTGTGATTCACATAAATACTCGTCTTTGAACCACTGACGCGGATATACTAAAATTTTACACATATGCTTCGAGCAGCCAAAAAAAAAAACGAGTTCACAATCCCAACATGATAGCACAAATTTGATTTACAGTTCACATTACTGAAAACGATGCGATGCATCAGGGTGCGGCATTGTTGCCGGACATTGCCAAGCGTAGTGGGACGGAGACGGTTGGAGAATGGAGGCTGGTCGGAGAGGGGACAAACGGAGGGCGAAGCAGGTGCGACAAGCAGGGCGGGCGGGGCGCACGCATTCAGCCACGTCGTTTAACATGTGTACTGCATGCTTATAAATAAACACATGACTAGCGCTGAGAAACTAGCTAATTAAAATACGCAATTCCAATAATATTAAACCGGGAGCGGTGGCTGAATGTATCAACCCATCCCTCTGACCGAGAGGTTCTAGTTTCGAGTTGCGACGACGGCAGGATTTTCGACATCAGCTTTTCAGCTAGGTCGAATTCAGTCGCTGTCTGGAGGAGAATTCTAGCGGCCGGCTGCTCTGATCGGTAGTTTTCCATGGTTTCTCCGATCAACACCAGGCCAATGCCGGGGCAGTACCCTAACAAACGGACTACGGACCGCGCGCGATCTTTCCTTCCTCTTCCTTGTCCTATTCTCACCCCCTTACACCCACACACACACTTACACTGACATGCACTACACTATCACAAATGCCGGGAGACCGGTCGAGGACTGAGAACGTCCTTGCTGGGGTGGTGTCCCGCTGGTGGGAGACACCTGGTTGGAGAAAACCCCGAAAGTCGTCGGTAGGTCGGCGCCGGATCTTGCCACCCAGTGGAGGAAGATCATCGGCACTTCCCGATGAAGAATCATGCACTTCACTTACGGGAATAATGACCTCCGTAGTTGACGCGCCCGAAATCACTAACAATCCAATAATATTAAAATAATGTCATAAGCAATGTACCAACATCAATAGCTACGTATCTTCCATATTATCTGTTTATAATGGATTAACATTCATTTTGTTTTCAACCTTCAAAGAAACAAGATGAAGTGTATTGCAGATGTGAAATGTTGCCGAGTGACTTTAGAGTTATTGAGAGTGCCAAGAAGAGGTGGTAGAATTTGACCCGGGCTGCAACAGCAATGGAGGGTAAGAGTGGTATTGTGTGAAAGTAGGTGTGAGGCTGAAGAAGTGTGTGAGAGATTAAGCGAGGGAGTGAATGAGACAGAGAGAGAGAAAGAGTGTTCAAGAGAATGAGTGAGTGAGTAAGTCAGTGAGCTTAGGCGAGTAAGAGACTGAGTGAGAGTAAAATTGATTGAGAGCGAGAGATTCAATGAGAGTAAGACATTGCGTGGGAGTGAGAGATTGGATGAGAACGTGAGACTGATCGAGAGAGAGAGAGAGAGAGAGAGACAGTGAGACCGAATGAGAGAGGGATTGAGATTAAGGAGAGTGCAAGAGAATGAGTAAGTCAGTGAGCTTAGGTGAGTAAGAGACTCTGAGTGAGAGTGAAATTGATTGAGAGCGATAGATTCAATGAGAGTAAGACATTGCGTGGGAGTGAGAGATTGGAGAGAGACAGTGAGACCAAATGAGAGAGGGATTGCGACTGAGAGAGCAAGAGAGACCGCGCCGAAGTGAAGTCTCCATCCGAGTGTGCGCGGGCGCGAGTGCGAGACGAGGGACGCGAGTGCGGCGCCGGCTGCCGAGGCGGGGGGGGGAGGGTTGCACGAGAAAAGAGCGAGCGCGCAAAGGGCGGCCGGAGCCGAAAGCGAGAACAGACGGGGGCGGGGCGGGAACGCGGGACAGCTTCAACGCCCTCGCCGCCGCCGCCGCCGCCGCCGCCCACCTAACTGCGCTGCCATTTCGCTTTGTTTCCGCCGGCTGCCGCGGAGGGCGCCGGGCTTCAAATTACAGGGCGAATCGCAGTGGGCTTCGTGTCCGTCCCCGCTGTCCCGGCCCTGCCGCAGCCGGCACTCCGCCACTCTTTCGCCGCCCTCTGACGATTCTGTAGCCAGCGGCTGCCAGCGGGCGGCCGAGAGCTGGAATCTGGGTCAAGATCCTCCGTGACCGTCCGTATGTTATAGTGTCTCGACCTTGCGAATACACCGATTTTCAGTAATAAACCACAGAACTTTGTGACACTGTATGAAGGGCCGAGAGTCAAAATCATATTTTCCTTTTTGTGATTTCGAAAAAGAGGACAATTTTCTGATCCTATAGTTCTGTGATCCGGATGAAGTTTAATCAAAGACCGAGAGAGATGTTTCTAATCATTATATTCAAAATTTAGTGCTTTTCGTACTTTAGGATAATTTAGTTAAATACCAATGTGTTCAACACACAATTGTGCTCTTGTTTTGAATAAATTTTGTATTGTATTTTATATGTGTAAATATTTTATTGTTCTTTTGAAATAATCTTGTATGTAGCAATTAGTGAATGTGATAAATTGAGTTATGTGATCACGATCAAGACGAGAATGTTGGACAGGGCGTGGACAGAAACGAGAAGAGAACGGTTGTTTGCCTACAATGGCGTAGGTGATGGGACGGGGAGACGGCAGCCCAGGGAAGTGATGAAGACTGAGGTAAAAGGGGCCGAATGCGAGGGGGGGGAAGTGGAAACGAAGGTGACGGCAAAGGTGATGGCGGTGGAGGGACGGGCGAGAGGGACAGCGAAGGGTAAGAATAAGGCGAAGGCGACTGCAATGGCGGGGTCGAGAGCGTGTGCGATGGCGAGGACAATGGCACGGACGATTGCAGAGGTGATGCTGCAGACGGAGGAAGAGACGGAATCCGAGAAGGCGAAGATGAGGACAAAGGAAGGAGCAAAGGCCAGATCTAAGGCGGGGAAAAGTCGGAGTAGAAGAGGTGGTTATCACGTAGACGAGAGCAAGGGCAATGGCGACTGGCATGGTAAGACGTGAGAGGAGGCCAGACATGGATGTAGTGGTGAGGTCGATATTTGGGAGGTGGCACTATAAAAGGAACAGGTAGTATTTCGGTTAGACAAAGTGATAAAATGCTTGGATAAATATAACACGTGTGAAATGCAATTAGCTATAATGGGTTGGAATTGAAACAGTAAAACGTTAAGGCTATTCGGTTAACGTTGCTAAGCCAAAAAGACACCAATTTGACACTGCCTATCGAAGAGCACGGCTTTCAACATGCATTTACAAGTGTTCAGCAAAGTTTCGGCTATTACTATAAGAAATTGAGTCCAGCAAACGCAATATTTTCAACTCTATTTACACCTAAACACCAATTCGGCTTATCCGACATACATGCCTCGCGTAACTAGCACTAAAGCATTTCCACCAATTGAATACGCGCTTTCACCACGCATTCCACCTACGTTCCATTTGTCCATCCCAAATGCTCCAGCTGTTTATAAACTAGTGGTGCTAAAACAGCACGTACTTGCTCGCCCACATTTTCACGCAAAATTACGCAAGATGTACTCAAATTTTCAAAAAATTGTACCGTACCCAATTTCAAAAGCTATTTGTAAGTTACAGATTTCTTTAAGAGAAAAATCTCCATCTTTAATATTTTAGTTGTAGGAAGACTCCCAAAACTTTGAACTTTTGCAATTTTCGAAAAAAAGGGTTTTCAAGAAACATGAGAATTGCGTCATTCTCTTAAACGTCCTTCACACTTCACAACAACAACATTTAATCAAAAACGATGGAGCTGTTTTTTGATTATTTGGAAAATTTCCCAGGCGCTTCATGCAAAGTACCCCTCAAAATTAAAATATCAGTTTCAAGTTCAAGGGGCCGGAACATAAGCCAGATCGATTAAGCAGTATCAATTTTGGAGAACATGAGCGGAACGAATTAGCCGCCAGAGTTATTCACATACAGACGGACGGACGGACGGACGGAGAGGTAGTTTTGCCCTCACTCGATTTTTCGGTATCAAGGACCCACAAAACATGGATTCTAGCTACATCACGTGTCAGAGGATTTTTTTTCTAAATTTAGCAACTGGATTTATCCACTGTTTTGTTACCAGGGTCCTGTATTAGGAGGGGCCCCGCCGGTGGGACAGTCCTGGTAACAGGAAACCCCGCTAGCCGACGGTAGGACGGCGCCGGATCTCGCCGTCCCGCGGGGGAAGATCACTGACATCTCTCGAGGAACAAAAACATGCCCTACACTTACGGGACTAATGACCTAAGTTGTTGATGTGCCCGGAATCACTAACAAACCAACCAAACACCTTGATTACCAATCAATCAATCAATCCGGGCACATCAACTGCCAAAGTCATTAGTTTCGATAGGGTGGTGCATGTATTCATCACGGGAAGTGGCGGTGAACTTCCCTCACTGTATGGTGAGATCCAGGGCCGACATACCCTCGCCTAGAGGGGTTTTCCCCAACCAGGTATGCCTCACCAACAAGAGCGCCGCCTCAGCTGGGACAAACTTGAAGCTCCCGACTGGTCTCTCGGCATACGTAGTAGTTAGTGTATCTAAGTGTAAATGTATGTGTGTAAGAGGTGACGACAGGACAAGGAAGAGGACGGAAATATCACGCGCGGTCCATGGTCCGTTTCTTAGGGTACTGCTGCGGCATTCGCCTGGTATTGATCGGAGAAACAATGGAAAACAACCGATCAGAACATTCGTACGCTACACATCTCCTCCAGATAGCGAGTGAATTCGACCTCGCAATCTAGCTAGTGTCGAATATCATGTCACCGTGGGGGCTCGAACCTAGAACTTCCCGAGCAGGGACACGGCAGTGACATCAATTGATGCCCTGAGTCACCTAAGTGCAGTGGAGAGGATGAGGGAGATGGCAGTGGAGCGGGGTCCCGGAAGGATGCGAAGAAGGGCAGCAGGCTGAAGCCTGCGTGGGGCGGAGGGCTGCAGGGAGCGCCGAGGGTGGTGGCCAGGGTGGGGGGAGGGCGCGACCGGTGAGGTTAGTGATGGCAAATTTTACCAAAACATCGATAGATCAATGTTTCGATACATCGCTAAAGGTTTTTCGATGTCAATGAAAACATCGATGCTTAAATTATAGAATAACATTCTATTTTCCTAACCATCTTTAATTACATTACATAAAAGGGATATATTTTACTGTTTGGTTACCAGCTTGTAAAAATTATTATGGAATGTAAACAATAAAATTAACAATAAAGAACATCGCGTTTTGCAATCGATTTCCTTTTTCACTGTCGGTTCAGGCAATGACACGCCTGGCGAAAACATTCATTCATAACACGAGCACCTCCCAAACTTCCGAAGATTGCACTGTCGAAATGTACAGCGTGGTAAAGAGGATGACGCAAAACAACGATATTGAGGTGGATATCTGCTACTCTACGAGGTGTTAAAACCCCTTTATTAAAAAAAATAAAAAGTAAAAAATTAAAAATTAAAAAAAATCGATGTATTTGCAACAAAATATCGATGTGAAGAAAACATCGAAAGCAAAATATCGATGTTAATACGTGGATGTTTCTGGTGGAAAACATGGATGTTTTTTTGCCATTCGTAGGTGTGGTCGAATTCAGTCGCTGCCTGGAGGAGAATTCTAGCGGCCGGCTGCTCTGATCGGTAGTTTTCCGTGGTTTCTCCGATCAACACCAGGCGAATGCCGGAGTAGGACCCTAACAAACGGGCCACGGACCGCGCGCGATCTGTCCTTCGTGTTCCTTGTCCTATCCTCTCCCCTTACACACACACTTACACTAACATGCACTACACTACCATATATTCGGGGAGACCGGCCGGGAGCTTAGAGCTTGTCCCGGCTGGGGCGGTGCCCCGCTGGTGGGAGAGTCCTGGTTAGGAGGAAACCCCACTAGCCGACGGTAGGTCGGCGCCGGATCTCGCCATCCAGCGGGGAAAGATCACCGCTATCTCCCGAGAAAGAAACATGCACTACACTAACGGGACTAATGACCAAAGCAGTTGACGCGCCCGGAAACACGAAAAAACCAAACCAAACCAAACGTAGGTGTGGTTGCCCGCCGTGCGCCGGTGGGCGGGTGCGCGCTTTGCGCTCCGCGGGCCCGGTTCGGCCCGGCCCGGCCTCGGCCTCGAGCGGCCGTTCACTCGCCGGGGACCTTGACCTCCGCCGCCGCAGCAGCAGCCGGCAGCAGAAGCCGAGGCGCACAGTGCGTTCCCCACTCCGCCCGACCCTACTTCCCCTCTCAGCCCTCTGTGCTGCCCACTCCTCCCAATTACCCACACCGGGAGAGGTGGCTCAGTGCATCAACTGATGCCACTGCAGTGCTTCTGACCGGGTTGTCCTACATTCGAGTCCCGACAGTGGCAAGATTTTCGACACTAGCTTGTCAGCTACATCAAATTCAGTCGCTGTCTGGAGGAGAATTCTAGCGGCCGGTTGCTCTGATCGGTAGTTTTCCGTGGTTTCTCCGGTCAACACCAGGCGAATGCCGTAACACATGGGCCACGGACCGCGCGCCTCCTTTCCTTTCTCTTCCTTGTCCTATCCTCTCCCCTAACGTACTCTTACACTTAACATTCACTGCACTACCACACATGCCGGGAGACCGTTCGGAAGATTAGAGATTTCCGGCTGGGGCGGTGCCCCGCTAGTGGAAGATAGCTGGTTGAGGGAAACCCTCCTAGCCGACGGTAGGTCGGCACCGGATCTCGCCATCCAAAGGAGGGAAATTCACCGCCACCTCCCGTGGAAATAACATGCATCACACTTATGGGTCTAATAACCTCAGTAGTTGACGTTCCCGGAATCACTAACAACCAACCAACCAACATAATTACTCATCCTTTCGACCCACCCATACCTACGACCCGCCCTGTCATCTATCATGCGCTCATCCCTTCCCCCATCTCTCTATCTCGGCCATTCCTATCGGCATCCCTTGGCTACTTCACGCTGCCTGCACGCTCTCCTACTTCCCACCTTGCACTTCTTCCCAACTCCCCCTACCAGCCATCTCGTCTCACCATCCGGTCCCCTCTCCTTACCACCCCCACTCTATACTTCAGCATCGCATCATCCCACCATCGTATCGATCTGCACCACATCGCCCGACCCCATCGACCCGCATCGAATCGCATCGATCCGGGTCGCATCGCCTTCTTACTCAAGTTATATCATCAATAATTTCAGTTCGTTCACTATTTACAAGGAAAAATAAATGAAAATAAAGTTTAAATTGAGTGATGTGTATTAATATAGTGGTGTACGTTGTGGTCAAATGCAGTGCTCAATAATTGAATAAGAGAAAAAGAACGGAGAGGACAATTTTGTAAGATCATAGGGTGCTGAAAAAATTGTGAAACAAATGAAACCAATACTTTCTTATCCTTGATTACTGCTGGAAATTTAGTATCAGTATATCGCCCTTTCTTATTTCTACATGAATTTTCTCCTTTTTATTAACATTTTCGCACCATACTTGCAAGAGTTGTAGAATAAATTTCTCTCTGACTTCGCCCTGTCCTGATCCACCCCACTCCTTGTTACACCCGCTCCACTGTGCACTCTGCATTGTTCTGATTTGCCACTATCGCCTCCACCACGCTCAGTTGGTTGGGTGGTTAGCTGGTTTGTTGGTTGGTTGTTAGTGATTCCGGAGAATGTCAACTAGTAAAGACAATTAGTCCCATAAGTGAAGTGCATGATTTTTTCTTCGGGAGGTGGCGGCGATCTTCCCCTGCAGGTTGGGAAGATCCGGCTCCGATCTACCATGAGCTAGAGCCAGGTATCTCCCACCAGTGGGGCACTGCCCCAGCCCAGACAAACTCTAAGCCCCAACCGGGCTCCCGGCATGTGCGGTACTGTCTACCACCCTGAGCCTGCGCCTTCTTTGCCAGATCAGTCACTTTTTTTAATCTTTTTCATATGTCCCTCGAACATTCGTTCTGACTTCCAGATGCTTAAGAAAATAGTACTTGCCATTACCGCGGTGAGACTCTCGTTACACTGCAGCGCCTCTGATCGGGAGGTCCTAGGTTAGAGTCCTGACGGCGGCAGGATTTTCGACACTAGCTTTTCAGCTACGTTGAATTCAGTCGCTGTCTGGAGGAGAATTCTAGTGGCCGGCTGATCTGTTCGGTAGTTTTCCGTTGTTTCTCCGATCTACACCAGGCGAATGCCGTACCTTACCAAACGGGCCACGGACCGCGCGCGATCTGTCCTTCCCATTCCTTGTCCTATTCTCTCCCCTTACACACTTACTTACACTAACATGCACTACACTACCACATAATCCGGGAGACAGGTCGGGAGCTTAGAGCTTGTCCCGGCTGGGGCGGTGCCCCGCTGGTGGGAGAGTCCTGGTTAGCTACTAGCCGATGGTAGGTCGGCGCCGGATCTCGCCATCCAGCGGGGAAGATCACCGCCATCTCCCGAGAAAAAAACATGCACTACACTAACGGGATTAATGACCAGAGCAGTTGACGCGCCCGGAAACATGAAAAAATTAATCAATCAATCAATCAATCTCTCGTTACATGGGTCAAAAAGACAGCGATCTATCTGATACATTATTGCAATGTAAAAAAGGGATATCACTTTTGTTTTATTTCCTATTATGACGCCATTCACTACCTCACGTTCTACCAATGAATGCTTATATGCAATCATGAATTTATCAATGATTTATTTTATACAAACCAACAATTTATATAACGACATTTTATTCAATGACTTGTCAAAACACTTCGTTTATATTTTGAATTTAAATTTTTAGCAGAATGTTGCCTCCCATTTTAATTCTCGACATATTATGAACATACTGACGTTAGGCACACAACTAGCAAATGACTCCCACTTGATTTTCTCCGATCGAAGTCGAAAATTGTAAAGAAGTTCGATATTATATCTGTCAGTTGCCCTCTACTCTCTCATAGGATCTTCTTTCTGTTCGTCGTAAATATTATGAGGTGTTCTTTGTATTTTCTGTTGAAGAGCGTCATACTATGTTATGAAAACTGCACGTCGTACGAGCGGTATGTTGTTATTGCAGAAATCATATCAAAATTTCGAACTTTAATACAAACTGTAATAAACGAGTTCCAAGTCTCGTAATGCGTATAACCATTATTTCTTCCCAACATCAAGTACTACTTTGAAATTCTGTAATTGAAAATCGAATATTAAATTTAGTCGCCGCTGTCCGTGAGATTTGTCATGAAGGCGAGGAGGCTGGCTTCTGTCAATGGAGAGGAGCTGTTATTAAGTGCAGCACTTTCATGGAGCATGCACTCCTTGTCCAAAGATATTAATGTTCTGTCATGAACTAGTTTTTGTGCAGTTAAGTAGGAAGCAGCGCTTGATGCAGATGGGTGTAATTTGTGCACTGCACTTGTGTTGCTGCAACGAATCATAGCTCTGCAGCCTGACTGTGAACTAGTGGCTTTCACAGGAAAGTTGTGCAATGAATAGCTGTAACAAATGGAGCATATTCTCCCAAATAAGTGTGCGGTGGGAAGTGGTATTGATTTATGAAATTCGTATCTCACTCGTAAGTCTACGAGTTCACACGCTCTCTCACTGATTTTCAGAGTTTTTTTTGGTTAAATAATGCATTTTTAACACAAAACCCACAATATATTTAAGATTTAAATATTTGTAGGGAAGTTGTAATGAATACTTTTACTTAATTTCGCTGCCTTTCGCTGCACACTTTTTATTTGGAGGGCGGAGGGCGGAGGGCAGAGGGCAGAGGGCGGCGGGCGGCGGGCGGAGGTGGGCGGAGGGCGGAGGGCGGAGGGCAACCAGACATCTGTGACGCGCCACTGCCTACAGGCGACTTTATGTTGGGCAACGGTGGCAGTGGCAGTGGCGGTGGCAGTGGCGGAGGCAGTGAGTGGAAGAATGAGTGTCGACCGAGGTGAAATGTGTAAGGCCCGCAACATAGTACAGCGGGGAATGCGTTGCGAGAATGTGGGACGAGAAATATGGAAAATCGAAACAAGGAACACTTATCGACCCTCTCACACTTGAAAGAGTTTTCTCGTTCGCCTCTGCGAAGGCGAAAGTATTCCTCACTCGAGTCGGTCAACGAGCTAGTTTTCTCGGACACATTTCTAGTTCTTCACTCTTTACATGGCATTTAGACATTCGCTGCCGCAGGAAAACACTGAACAGTGCGTAGACCTGAGTGAGGTTATAATATTTACCAGCAAAAGATGCCAGATATTTTACTTGCCAGATATTTTAATTGCATAACTATTGCACTACTATAACTAGCCAGATATTTTAATTGCTTAATTGAATTTTCTTTTTAAACGGAAATATACAAGAAAAAACGTTTGTGCAATATATTCTTACTTGAATGAAACCCGTTCTTAATGAATAATATAAATATACAAATTTGCAGCAAGAAACTTGAAGGGGTATTTTGAAAGAATTGAATTAATTCATTATTTTTCTTAATTCGTATTTATTATTTATTAACGAATTTATTATTTGTGAATTTTATTGTGAATTATTTGATCATTCGTCATTTATTCCTAATTCAACCAACAAATATTGACGATTTGACGTGTTAAAATTACACAAGTGAATTTTTTTATCTAACAAAAAATGGGACCCGCAGCTTAGCTAATTGCTAACTGCTGTCACCGCTTCGAGCTTGTGGCACAAAGACACTTCGAGTCATGGAATAATATATTTCTAGTGTATGGACGCCGCCTCACCGGCCTCTCTCCTCATTTCTCGTCGCACATTTCTCGCAATGCATCTCTCGGTGCACTCTGTTGCAGGCCTTACGGGCGACAGGAGATGGGTGGCAATTGGCGGCGGGACACAAGGAGCAGCGGGAGGCGGCGAGTGAAGTGTGACGAGCGACGGGAAACGGGTGGTCGGGATAGGCGAGGTCGAACGATGGTAGTGGCGGCGGTGACAGCCGGATGCGAGAATATTGGAACAAGAGAGTTTGATTATTTTGTGCTGCAGGTCGAGTTAATGGCAATGCTCGTAAGTCAAGTAAGATGCATTAAATATCCCGGGAGGTAGCGGTGTGCATCCCCTGTCGGTACGTTTGGTGCTAATCTACCCGTCGGATTGCCGGGCCATTCCCACTCCAGATATCTATTCCAGCAGGGCACAGCCCCAACCAGACAAGCTCTCAGCTCTCCACTGGTCGCCCGACATCTGTGACAGGTTCGAGCATGTAATGTAAGCGTGCGTATGTAAGGGGAGGGTATGTTAGTGTAGGTGTGTGTGTAAGGGGAGAGGATAGGACAAGGAAGAGGAAAGAAACCTCGCGTGGTCTATGGCCAGTTTTCTTGAGTACTGCACCGACATTCGCCTGGTGCTGATCGGAGCAACAACGAAAAATCAACGGTTCAGAGCAGCCGGTCGCTAAAATTCTCGTCCAGGCGGCGACTGAAGTCGCCACCGTTGGGACTAGAATCTTCCGGTCAGAAACACTGAAGTGACAACATCGGAGACGGACAATGGGCGATGGGAAACAACGTGACGGTCGAGGAGAAGGAGGGCGGGAGGGAAACTTCGACAGCCGGTCAGAGGTCGTCTATGGGTCGCGAAGCACGAGCAACAACGGACGGGGGGGTACGAAAAGCGGTGGTGCTCGCTGACGCTAGTGACGGAAGGAGAGCATCGACAGGCCACGTGCGGACGACGCAGATGTCCACCTTGACGGGCAGAGGCGGCCGAGGTGGGGCGGCGCCGCCTGGCGTCGGGGGGCGAGCGTGGGCAGGGGACAGGCGAGTGTACACCCGCCGTGACAGGGGAGAGCGGAGCGGCGTTGATAGGTTGGCTGGTTGTTAGTGATTCCGGGTATGGGTAATGTGGTTTCCCGTAAGTGCAGTGCATGATTTTTATCGGGAGGTAGCGGTGATCTTCCCCCGCTGGATGGCGAGGTCTGGCGCCTACCTACCGTCGGGTAGCGGGCTTTTTACAACCAAGTATCTCCTACTAGCGGGGCTCCACCTAACGGGTCTGTGGCCCGTTTCGTAGGGTACTACTCCGGCATTCGCCTGGTGCTGATCGTAAAAACCTCGGAAAACTACCGATCAGAGCAACCGGTCTCAAGAATTCTCCTTCAGGTAGCGACTGAATTCGACCTATCTGACAAACTAGTGTCGAAAGTCTCGCCACTGTCAGGACTCGAACCGAGGCTGTCCCGGTCAGAGGGACTGCAGTGTCATCAGTTGATGCACTGAGCCACCCCACCCCCCACGCGGCGTCGATGGGCGGCGGCGGGAGGCGAGCAGCGGCGGGCGACGCCGGGCGACGCCAGACGTCCCCCAGCGCCGGGGATCGATGCGAACAAGGTGCGGAGCAAGCACTCGGCGCCGTGGCCCAATCGAGCAGTGTCAATATTTCCGCGCGCTCCACCGCCGCCAGCGAGGATGAGGGGGCGGGACGTGGGCGGGGGCAGTGGGGGGGAGGGCAGCAGGTCGCGCAACGCCGCGAAGCTCTACGAAAGGATAAAGCGGCGAGCGCCGAAATGACGCCGCGGCACTCGAGGTCCGCGGGAAAGACGCTGCTCAAACGCCCCCCGCCGCTCTCAAGTGGAGCAGGACGGCTAACGACTGTTGTCTTTCTCATTTTTTCACGGCTAATACAAAGTGTTACTGTCGCGTTGCTCTACTAAATTCTAATAATTAATTCGTGTAGGAAAATGGTGGGGGTGTGCATAAATTAAATTATTAATCAATAATGAACACAGTGGGAATTTATAACAGTAATTTAGTTTGAAACTTGAAGTAGTTTTGAAATACAATGACATAACAAGACAAAAATAGATACAATTTTGAATAATCTTCGGTTAAATTGGATAATAAAGGAGTCGTGAATTACGCTAATATTTACTTATAAATATGAATGTTATGAAAGATATTCTGAAAATTAATATAAATCAAAGAAGCGTTTACCATTATTTTCACCAAAAATAAAATATAAAGGATTATTTTATGTCGCTTTGTTTAAACACTAACGAAATTTTTAATAGCAAATAATAAAACCAATGATGTGTTGAAATTGATACAATCATACGAATATTATCAGCACTATTTCAAATTGAAATTTAAAATAAAATAACTAATATAAATAAATAAATAAATAAATAAATAAATAAATAAATAAATAAATAAATAAATAAATAAATAAATAAATAAATAAATAAATAAATAAATAAATAAATAAATAAATAAATAAATAAAAATAAATAAATAAATAAAATAAAATAAATAAATAAAATAAATAAATAAATAAATAAATAAATAAATAAATAAATAAATAAATAAATAAATAAATAAATAAATAAATAAATAAATAAATAAATAAATAAATAAATAAATAAATAAATATTTTTCTACAGAGTGACACGTGGGCACAGGGCTGAGGGTGGAAACTGTCGCCTCGTGAGTGATACCCCACCGGCGGCTGCGCAGCGAAGGCGGCCTCCGGGCGCCATTGGCTTCGGCAGTGGGGGCGGCCGCGGAGGGCGACGCCCATCGAATGAATACCAATGGGGTCGAACGGCGCGGCAGGGCGCGCGGCCCATCCCTCGTTCGCGCCCCAAGCCTCAAAAATACGCCCGCGCTGGATGGCGGGCGGCGCGCGCGATTTACGAACTTCCTTGCTCCCCCGCCCCTCGCCTCGCTGCCTCCCTCGCCGCCTGCCTCGCCCCTCCCTTGCCCCTTCCTCGCCGCCGCCCTCGCCGCCTCCCTCGCCGCCTCCCTCGCCGCCTCCCTCGCCGCCTCCCTCGCCGCCTCCCTCGCCGCATCCCTCGCCGTCTCCCTCGCCGTCTCCCTCGTCGTCTCCCTCGTCGTCTCCCTCGCCGTCTCCCTCGCTGCCTCTCTCGCCGTCCCTTCTATCTTGAAACGAATGATTGCTGTTGGAGCAAGCTGCCTAATCATTTCATGTATTATATTATTTCATAAATGTTACATATTTTAACATGCACGCACGTCTTGTCATTCGACAGCAATTGAGTCTTGTTCAGTCATATTGTCAATTGTATTCTATTCTATATTTAATCCTGTCATGCAATACTCTCTTGCCTCAGAGCTCGCTCAGAGCTTCCAAGAACCCAGCCTATGATTCTTGGAATTGTTGTCCAATACAATTAATTTCATATATTAAATTTGCAAACAATAATAAGCATATCCAACCCAGGTGATTCTTGCAAGCCTCTCTTTATTATTCAACGAATTTTAAAATTACTTTGTCTCTTGATTTACGAATCAATGATTTTTGTTAAAAACGATGTACGAGCGAAATATAATTCGAACAGGTTTTTGTCCTGATTCTCTGATCTATTGAGCAATGCGGAGATGGCCCCTTGTTTTGCTTCTGAACATTAATGTAACTTCATTATCTGTGCACGTCTTTTGTGAAAAAGTCATGTTATCTCAAGGACAACCACCACATATCCATGTAAATATTTATATCACGATTGTATAATTGCTCAAGAAAGTCGGAGTTTTTTGTACTTCGCTCTCAACATGCCATTAGAGATATAACAATGAACAAAAACAATGAAACCTGTAGGCCACTTAATGGTACGCTGTAATTTGCATAAAAACCGCCATAGACAGTGGTATTACGGTCAAGTTACTCAGAACCGACACTAATTGGTGCTTTGAAATTCCTAATTCCTTGATAAAATTATCCCGGAGATACGAAGCAAAATTGTAGTAATCCTTGATGATGATGGAAACTGCAGCAGACAATTGTCTGCTAAATTTGGAAGTTTCTTATAGGTTAGTAACGATGTGCCTTCATTGTGTGGTGACCCTCCGATCCACGAGCCTGCTCTTCAGCATGATGTTGGAGAGATTGCATGATGGAGATGAAGTGGAATTGAAAGCTCATCAGGGAAGCCTGCCGCAAACCCGAGGCGTCCACCACAATTTCCACCTGGCGCGACCGGGATTTGAACGCCCTAAACCACGGTTGTGCGGTGCGACCGCAACCCCTCGGGTGGCCTCTGCTTGCTCCAGCGCCTGATCGAACGCGCCAGAGACGTTTCGAAGCTATGATAAAAACAGCGCGACATCGAGTTTGGCACCGTCACGTGCGCAACGAACGGAGAAGAAGCGATCGCATCACGAACGAGAGACGTAATCGCTTTCGACAGCGCGGGCGGGGTCGAGGGCGGGAGTGGGGGCGTGGGCTCATCCGTCCGCGGAAGTGCGATCCCTTTAGCAGACGCAATCGAGGTGGAATGACTCCGCGCAGGAAGCGACGCAGCAACAGCGCTGGGTGAAGCGGGAACACGGTCCTGTAAGTCGACGAGCGGCAGGATGACATAGGGTAGGGGGAACGGAGATAACCGTCGGAAGGCTGGTCGATTGACTGTTAGTGATTCCGGGCGCGTCAAAGACTAGAATTAGTCCCGTAAGCGTAGTGCGTGTTTTTGCCCGGGAGATGGCGTTGTTCTTTTACCGAAGGATCGCGTGATCCAGCACTGGTCTACCGACGGCTATTGGTTTTCCCCAACCAGGTATCTCCCACCAACGGGGCACTGCTCCAGGCGGGACAAGCTCTAAGCTCCCGATCGGTCTCCTGGCAAGTGTGGTGGTGTAGTGTATGTTAGTGTAAGTGTGCGTAAGGTAGGATAGGGCAAGGAAGAAGTAGGAATGATCGCGCGCGGTCAGTGACCCGTGGCCCGTTTGTTAAGGTACTGCTCCAGCTTTCGCCTTGTGTTGGTCGGAGAAACCACGGAAAACTATCGATCCACGGAAACCAGACGGCCGCTAGAATTCTCCTCCAGACAGCGACTGAATTCGACCAAGCTGACAAGCTAGTATCGAAAATCTTGTCACCGTCGGGACTCGAACCTACGACCTCCCGGTCAGAGGGAGTGCAGCGACATCAACAGATGCCCTGAGCCATCTCTCCTGGTAAGGCTGGTTGAACTGGACCTACACGGGCAGAAGTGGGCTAATGCTGGGCGAGGGGAGGTGGTGTGGGAAGATGCGAAGCGGGTCGAAGAGTGGGGAGGCGGAACGGGACTAGGGAAAAAGGGGTGGCGGGGCGTGGCGGAGTAGGGCGAGTTGTAGAAAGGGGTGCGGAGCAAGACGAGTTGGATAGGGGCGTGGCGGAGTAGAGCAAAGCGGAGCGGGGTGAGGCCAAGCGGAGGGATTGGGACCGGGATGGATGTGGGTGGTAGGGATGGAATGAGCGGAGACTGGACGAAACTGAGCGAGGCGGGGGCGTGCGTAGTGGCCGGAAGGCCGCACGGCGGGTTGGGAGCGAAGGGTAAAGAGGGAAGCAAGAGGTGGCGGAAAAACTGTGCAGCGGGGCAAAGCGAGACGGGCGGCAGCGGAGAGGAGGGCCAGTCCTTTCATTAAGGTATGGACGGTGTCCGGGATATGATGTGATTAATATTTCATTGAAACCCAGGACTCATTCGCCGCCGTGGGCGGCCCACATCTCGCCGCTGGACTCCCAGCGAATTCAAAACTTCATTCACAAATAACGCGAAACCTTTTACAGATTCTTCGATAAAATTTTAATCTGGCGACGAGATGATTTTTAAATTTTTCACGCCCAGCTGCCGTCTCGCATTTGGCCGAGTGCCGCCCCTGGTGTGCTCGCCACCCCTCCATCCCTCTCTCTCTCTTCCTTCCTCCCGCCCTGTTCCTGTCTCCCCTTCCACCCGCACCGCTGAGCCCCGAAGTCTCTCGCCACATCGCGTAGGGCGCTACGAAGCGTCGGACGAGCGCGTGTTATTTCATTTGCAACGCCTACTATTTCTATTTATTTTACGAAAAAAAATATTTTTGACAATCTGAAGGGGAAAATATTAGCATTTATTTTTTACAAAAATGAAGTACCAGAGACCGTTCATTTAATGGATGAAGTATCCAATCACCATTTATTTCAGATATCCTGGACTACTTAGAAAAATTTGATACTAGTTGGAATGAAAAAGACTAATGGAGAATGACGAGTAAAATGAATTTGACGTTTTTACAAATACTTACAATGGCAATGACACAGAAATATGTTGTTTTCGTAGCTAATAATCATATTCTACAAAACGACAAGGTACAGAATAATACAAGCACACAACAGCCAACAACTTCACAATAGACCATTTGCCACACATACCAAACCTATTACACGAACCGACGATCAATGATCAATATGATATGAATTCATGTGACAAAATCAGTTTTGAGAAAAAAAAAATTACAGGGTCTCGCGAAGTAAGTCTGTTTCATTACGTGATTTACATGCAGTTAATATCGAGTTGATATTGGAGATTATCAGAACGTGACAATATATAGGTTACTCAGAAACCTGTCATGAAAATAAATTAATGTCGTTACTTCGGAACAAAGCTCACATTATCTGTTCCAGAAATGTGGATCAATTACCGAAACGAAATCTCTGATAGCTTCTCGGAATAAATTAATCACAATAGATAACGCTTGCGCGAGCTTGCCCGAGCGGGAAACCAGGGTCGGAGAGCGAAATCCATCCCTTCGGGTCCGTGGACGTCACCTCTTCGTCGAGGCAGCGCCTCGCAACGCTCCTCAAAGCTCAAACGGTGGAAATTGTCTTCTGCAAAATGTCAAGAAAACAGGAGATGAAAAGTAACGAGTTAGCGGGCAGAGCTCCTCTTCCACCTTCCGGCTGCTCTCGCCCCCGCCCCCATCCCCATCCCCATCCCCAGCCCCGGCACCGACCCCGCCCCGCTCTGCAGGACGCTTTCCATCCCGTGCTCTTCTGTCCTTCCGCTGCCTTGTGCGAAGTGCAGCGCCGCGCCTCGCCGCCGTTATTTGTTACGTCGCTGCCCTCCCTACTCCGCGCTCGGCTCGCGTCCCTCTCATCAGATTTTTTTCTCTTTCCGACTCTGCGCTTCCAGCGCGGCTCTGCGCTTCCCGCACGGCTCTGCGCTTCCCGCACGGCTCTGCGCTTCCCGCACGGCTCTGCGCTTCCCGCACGGCTCTGCGCTTCCCGCACGGCTCTGCGCTTTCCGCACGGCTCTGCGCTTTCCGCACGGCTCTGCACTTCCCGCACGGCTCTGCACTTCCCGCACGGCTCTGCACTTCCCGCACGGCTCTGCACTTCACACGGCTCTGCACTTCCCGCACGGCTCTTCCCGCACGGCTCTGCACTTCCCGCACGGCTCTGCACTTCCCGCACGGCTCTGCACTTCCCACTTCCCGCACGGCTCTGCACTTCCCGCACGGCTCTGCATCTGCACTCCCGCACGGCTCTGCACTTCCCGCACGGCTCTGCACTTCCCGCACGGCTCTGCACTTCCCGCACGGCTCTGCACTTCCCGCACGGCTCTGCACTTCCCGCACGGCTCTGCACTTCCCGCACGGCTCTGCACTTCCCGCACGGCTCTGCACTTCCCGCACGGCTCTGCACTTCTCGCACTGCACTCCCTCATGGCTCTGCACTTCCCGGCTCTGTACTACCCGTCTCTGCACTTCCTGGTTCTACACTTCACATTGCATTTCTCACAGGCATATCATCGCCTTCATATCTTCCCACTCATACACTCTAGGCCCCGAAACTTTCCGCATCACTCTAGGGCATCTGTTCACGCCAACGTGCAACATTTGCCCCCCTGTCTAGCTGCCTCGTTGTTTCCGATCCCTGGAAGGCCCGTTCACCCCGCCTTCGTTAACCGTCCGGGACACCCACTCATCTTCACGATCCATCCCAGTCCTACGCCTCCAATATTAAGTCTAGTCTCTCTATCCTACCCACGCGGCCCCGTCCAGCTCCATGTGGCGTTCTCTCCTCTGCCGGACAGCGCACCGCTGCCAGCTTCGCCCCTACCTCCGCCATCCTCTCCACTATGTCTCATATCACATTCCATTCCATTCCGCATATCCTAGCCTCCCACACTCCCCAACCCCGCCACCATCATACACGTGCCGTTCCGGACCATCCCTCCCCACCCGGCCCAACCCTCCCCGCGGCACACACCACCGCGTTTCCTCCCCTGTCGGACATCTCGCCGCCCCGGACGCGTCGTCGCCCTGTTCCGCTCCGTCCCTCCTCTCCCCACCCCACCCTCCCTCCGCCACCCCCTCTCCCGCGCATCCCCCGCCGCCGCCGTATGATTTAATAAAGAGCTTCTTCGAGAGACGCTCTACGTCATTACATACTTCGCCGAGATGCTAATGCGTCTCCTTCAAGAAAGAAAAAGCATCCCGGGGCGGTAGAAGAGAGGAACAGGAAGGTCGAGATGGGGAGAGAGAGAAAAAGAAAGAGAGAGAGAGAGAGAGAGAGAGAGAGAGAGAGAGAGAGACGGGACGTGGCGCGGAATAGAACGGAAAAGACGTCGTCATGGGTCGCACGGAGCGGAACGCCGCGGAGCGGGGCGCGAGACGAGGGGAAAGGGGCGGGGGTGATGGGGGCGCAAGACGGGAAGGTATCTTCTTGATCCGTCTCGCGCGTTACCCGCCGCCCGAACAAAGTCAAAAATATTCCCTGCGCCCTCGCTGATAGTATTTCCTGCGACTGCTCTTTCGCGTGACGGACGACGCCTGGGAAAAATGTATTTTCCTCCCGGGCAGACGACGACGACGATGCGGGGTCGCAGAGCGGTCGGGTGCGGAGCGGGCGCGGAAGCGGAGCGGAGTGGCGGCGAGGGCGGGGCGGGGCGGAGCGGAGGTGGGGGTGGGGCGCGTGACGAACGGCGCTAGCGCCCGCGATCCAATTCTTAGCGACGGAGGCAGGGAGCAGGAAGCTGCGGCGGGGGCGGGACGGGGCGGGGGCGGGGCGGGCAGGCGGCGGCGGAGGCTTCAACGACGCGGGGGCGGTCGGCCAGGCGGCCTCTCCACACCTACACGACGCGTCGCAAAGCGAAAAGTCCCCGAGCGCCGACTCCGTACAGCCGAGAGCGTTTGGGGGAGCAGGAGATTGTATCACGTGGTTTTCCCATTTAATTAGGAATTTGGTTGTTGTATTTGCAGGATCCAGGGGTAAATTGCACACTCAATGTTCATAAGCAGTTCATTGGCACCATAAAAAATACACTTGAAATAAACTTAAACAATAACAAAACAATTCAGATAACGGCGTTCTTGCCGTCCAATGTCTCTGGCAATGCTCGATACCGAGCCGAGGCGGCTCGCAGGGTCAGGCGCCGGCGGTTATCACCGGCTGGGCGATCAGGTTCTACCGCGAGGTAGCTGGCGGCGGCGGCAGCCCGAAGTCCACTCTTATCGCTCGTAGCTGATAACGCCACGGCTGTGACGTTGTAGCGAGCGTCCGGCGGCGTTGTAGCTAGGTGCGCTGTTGATTTACGGAACGAGAGCGCTCCGCTCCAGGCCTGTGGTTTTATACCTCACCGCCCCGTGAAGGGGAAGGGGAGGGGCTGTGCCCCTCCACTAGCGGTGCGGCGGAGCCCCAACTTCTCTTCTAATTGGGGGGATACCGCATTGGTAATGGTTGGTCGCGGCGCGAAAGTGCGCGCACTTCATTGTTGAATGTTGCTGTTAGAATTGGAGCGTGCGGTTACTGCTGTTCTCTTCATATTATTCTATTGCTTTAACAGCTACAACGATTCTTGCGCCGGTTAGTTCGTAAAAGTCATTAAGAAAGAAAAACGAAACCGTTTCTTTCAGTGTTCAAGTACCAGACATTGACAAGGTTGGTCCACAGATTTTATTTATTTGGTGTGGAACGTGGTATTCTTAATCGCATGTCTACTGTGAGTTCTAATGGATACTATCCCAAAACTGTGTCCCTAGGGACACCGCCTAGGATAGCCGCTAGCACACACATTACCACCTGCCCCACACGCAATATTTCAGGTTCATATCAGTGAGGGCTAAGGTCGCAGAGGGGGATTCCGACACCGCGCGTCCAATATGACGAGTTCGCTCGAACAGTTCTCTCGGCCATACGAGAAAGATACCATAAAATACTTCCCCCTTGTTTTCGTATTTTTAAATATCGGATGAATGCCACATGTTCAATGTTTTTAGCCAAATAAAACTGTATCCTTTGTCTACGGGCTTTGTTTGCAAGATTCTCGGTACAAGTTCTTTCAGCTTCTTTTCAGAAACACGAAGGGAGTGCTTTTCTAATCCTAAAAGAAAGAAAGAAAGACATTACCATTTCTGTAGGAAAGGAATGAACGGATTGGGAGAAGACTGGAGCGGAAGGGGCCCTGCAGATGTTCATTTTTTCGTCCCATGCTGCCTTGAATCCAGCTCACTGAACAGGATTGTTTTAAGTAGTGATCATTCAAAAAAACTAGTGATGAAGAAATAGCTCGTACTTTCTTGCCCGTACTCGCACGCAACACTACACGAAAGAACTCAATTTTTCGAAATATTGTACATGATCTTATTTCAACAAATATCTTTAAGGAACAGATGTCATTAGGGGAAAATCTTTATCTTCATAATTGTAGTTGTAGGAACACACAAATAAAATTTTGAATTTTTTGCAATTTACGAAAAATCAGAGTTTCCAACGAAAAAGAGATCTGCGCCATTCTCTTAAACGTTCTTCACACTATCCAACAACATTTAATCAAAAACTATCTAGCTATTTTTTTTAATTTGAAAAATGTCCCAAGGGCTTGCTGTAAAGCATCCCGAAAATTAAAATATCGGTTTCAAATTCAAGGGGGCGTGACACCATCAAAATCGGTAGGGGAATATCAATTTTGGAGAAAATCGTGTGAACGGTTTAGCCGGAAGCGTTGTTTACAGACGGACAGGCATTTTGCCGCCATTCAATTTTTCGATATCAAGGACCGACTAAACATGGATTCTGGCTAGAGCACGTGTCAGAGGATTTTGTTCCAAAGGCAATGAGACACGGCAATAAGTGTTTTTTCGTTCAGCATTACATAACTTTTTCTCTACGGCGTAAGGGGTAGCGAGAAAGTAAAAAGGTAATGTTGCATACCGTAGTTTACCCACCGTAGTAAAGACTGATAGTAACAGAAGAAAAGAATACACGCAATTCCGAAAATAGTGATTGTTTATTTCGTGTTTCCGAGCGCGTCAACTGCAATGGTAATTTGTTCCGTAAGCGTAGTACATTAGTGCATGATTAATCATGAGAGTGACGGTTCTTTTTCCGCTGAACGGAGAGATTGCGCGCCGACCTACACATCGGCTTGTGGATCTTCCCCATCCGTGTATCTGCTAGTAGGAAGACATCGTTCTACTTGAACGAGCTCTAAGCTCCCGACTGGTCTCCCGACATGTGTGGTAGTGAAGTGTACGTAAGTCTATGTGGGTAAGGGATGAGGAAGGACAAGGAAGAGAAAGGCATCGCGTGTGGTCTGTGACCCGTTAGGACACTTCTCGGTTTCACTTGGCTTTGGTACAAGAGACCACGGAAAAACTATTGAGCAGAGCAGGCGGCCGCTAGAATTCTCCTCCAGACAGCTGTTGAATTTGACATAGCCATTTAGCTAAGCAACCAAATGCCAAGCAACCAAATGAATTGCTCTGAATTTGTGGAGAAATGGGTATGATAAGTTCTGGACGATCAGAAATACAGATGTGGTTTTCGTTATTAAATGCATGCCAAGAGTACGAAAAAATCTCATGAATATGAGTGTAATTTGTATTTGATATAGAAATTGACATTTTGAAGTATATAACAATGTAAACGCGTGAATGAAGTTTTGCATCACTATCATTTGAGAGCTCACAATTTCCAAAGCGCTCCGTTAGATAACCTTTCAATGTAATCAGACCCAAATGCCTAGTAATATGAAGAATTTCTTAATTGTATTTGGTTTGACAGAAGTGAAATAAAGAAGACTCCTTTATACTTTTTTGGGTTTATGTTATCTGTTAAAGGCTACACATAAGCCGGATCCATGTTAAGGAGCGCAACATTCCCCAAGGTTTGCTTCTCTAATGAATAAATGCTACTGTTATCTAATGCCTGGGCTTTGAAACTTGTCCTTTGCCCACTCCGACATCGGCTCTATCGTTGGGCATTTACGAATTTGGATCTATAGGGTGACCATCACTACGATATTGTCTCACGTTTTCGCGTATTCTATATATTGTTATGAAAAATAATTAATTCCTTCGAAAGTAAAGTTATAATGTAGCAAAATAAAAGAGTGATTAAAATCGTCGTATACTTAGTGCTCTCGAAAAGCACTGCTTTTTCACATGTGGATAAGGAGAGTATAGCATAGAAATCAAACAGAAACAGGTTCCAAAATTAGATTGTCAAACACCATAAAAAATATGAAAGCAAGTTATTTCTAAAAATGAGCAGTACCTCGAATTTGATACGATTTCTCTCTGTTTATACGTACTGGTGAAATCATTCCGTTTATAACAAACAACGATCATAGGGTAATTTTTTTCTATTAATAATGACACAAATTTTCCAACAGTATTTTACTCACCTTTACCTGTGGCACTGACGAAGTGCACAGTTATTTACTATAATTGAATTACATAAGGCAGTGTAGTGATTCAGGTCAACGTTAAAATAACGTGATATGTTTCTGGGAATCACTCTTCTTCCTTTGTGGGAGGATATTTCCTTCGAAGGAATTTAAAGCTTTGACTATATTCCGGTACTTTTCCCGCAATCTTTGGCACTCTTTTGAAGAGTTTGAAGGGCGAGTGTCAGCAATCCCGACGCAGAGGAACAGCGAGATGGACGGGCAACGAGGACCAACGAGGGGTAGGGAGATAAAAGGCGACGAGGGTTGGCACAGTGCTAACGGAGGCGACGAGGGAGACGACGGGCGACGAACGATGACAATGATGACGAGTCGCTGCGAGGGACGGCGAAGGAATACGAGGGTGACGAGGACGACGAGGGAAGACAAGGAGCGAAGGTGATGACGGACGACAAGGGGAGACCAGGGGTGACAAGGGCGACGAGAAGTTGCGAGAGACGACGAAAACCGGCGAAGGAGAGAGAGATCAGGGACTACAAGAAGCGGCGAAGAAACGACAACGGAGACGTGGGAGGACGAAGGAGACGAGGGACTACAAGAAACGACGAGAGACGACAACGGAGACGAGGGACGACGAGGGAGACGAGGGGTAACGAAGAGGTGACCGAGAACGAAGAGAGGCGACGAGAATACGAAGTTGCGGCGGGGAGGGCGGGAGGGAGGCGGCGGAGAATTGAGCAGGCACAGATCGCGCAGACTGAAGGCCAAGAGCGCGGGCCCATCCTCCGCTATCTCCTCCCTCCCACACTCCCTCACACCCTTTCCACCGCGGCAGGCAGCGACGGCAAGGCGCGAGGCCACATGCTGGAGCTGGAACGTCTCTCCGCTCCACCCCTCCACCCCGAAACCAGACCACGCACATCACTTCCCCGCCCGTTTCTACTACACGCTTTACCGACGATCCTAAAACAGTATAGGGGACATGACTGATTCTTTGTTCTTAACCTCAGCGTTGCTTTTCAAATCATCTCTGAACTTTCTCCTCGCCTTCTTTCAATCTCGCCAGCTTTTTTTATCAACTACGCCTCTGGTGGATATATTGATTCATTGTTAGTGATCCCGGGTGTGGCAACTACCGAGGTCGTTAGTCCCGTAAGTGCAGTTCATGTTTTTTTCATTAGGAGGTGGCGGTGATCTTCCCCCACTGGATGGCAAGATTCGGCGTCGACCTGCCGTCGACTAGCGGGGTTTTTCCCAACCAGGTATCTCCCTCCAGCGGGGCACCGCCCCAGCCGGGACAAGTTCCAAGTCCTCGACCGGTCTTCCGGCATGTGTGGATGTGTAGTGCATGATAGTGTAAGTGTGTGCGTGTGTAAGATGTCAGGATAGGACAAGGAAGAGGAAGGATAGATCGCGCGCGGTTCGTGAGCCGTTTGTTAGGGTACTGCTCCGGTATTCGCCTGGTGTTCAGCGGAGAAACCACGGAAAGCTACCGATCAGAGCTGTCGGACTTTAGAATAATTCTCCAGACAGCGACTGAATTCGACCTAGCTGAAAAGCTAGTGTCGAAAATCCTGCCGCTGTCAGGACTCGAACCAAGGACATTTCGTTCAGAGGCTCTGCAGTGCCATCAGTTGATGCACTGAGCCACAGCAGCCGGTCCTTTGTGGATCTGTAAGGTGCTTTCTTCTGTTGAAATAAGATGACCGATAGCAAGTGCCTGTCATTCGGTCTTGGTTTTAGATGACATAACAGACAGGAAAGTACGAAGAGACGATGAATGTCTTTCTTTCACGGAGAAACACCTGTGCATACGTTTGCCCAATATTCTGAGGTGCATACCACCCGTGAAACTTCGTTAAAGGAAATTTTCCAGTACATGTTCCTCTGAAAAATATAATTTTCGACTCCAATATATACCCTAGAAGTTTACGTAACATTTATTTTGGGAACCCCCTGTATAGTGGGGTGACATTTCAGTTTCATGGCTGAAATGTTGATTGAGAAATAAAAACGGACGGAATTAGCTAAACGCGATAGCAACGATTATTTATTTTGAACGTGCGTAACGTAAACAATGAATAAAGACCAATGTTCTACGGATTTGTTGGTCTCGGAGTTGCAGGGAATTTACGGGACTCCAAATACCCTGAGCAAAATCTACATGTTCGAACGCGCTTGAGTGTTTTTATTATACGGTTTAGTGTAATTAGATTTTCATACCATCACCAATTTTATCTGAACCATCACCGTATTCACCGTAACCATTCATCGCTCTTCATTGAACACCGAAGATTATTCTACCACCAAACAGTGAAAGGCAACGGCGAACAACCTCTCTGGACACCTCTCAGTAGAAGGGAGAGAAAACAGTGTAAAAGTCTTCTTTCATGCCCAGCATTGTGTATTTCACTCAAATACTGAAGACTACAGAAATGTATTTAAAAGATTTTATATTGCAAAAGTACAATGTTGAAGAAAGAGATTTCTTCTTAAACGAAAACTTTTCTGCCAAATTAGATCATTAAATAAGATCAACTTTATTTTTAGAAAACGAGGAGTATTCATCTAATTTCTGTTCGGAGTTAATGCAACTCATAAAAAAGTATTTCTCAAAATCTGCCCCAAACTTTTTCTTTAATTTCTTTTTCACAGATAGAGCAAAGATACTTAAAAATTAAGCAGGTCTTATTTTCGTTGAATTTTCTGAATTTTTGAAAATTCCAAAATGTAGAAATAATGCGAGAAAAGTGTGTGGTTTTTTAACTTCACCTCTACTACTTTCTTTTCTTGTAGCCACCTCGAATACATGCCATAGCTTGAATTATTATCTCATCGTCCTTATTCATAAAATGAAAGAAATTTTGGGGTTGCATTGAAATGACACATGAAGAAGCACGGATTAGATTATGAGCGCGTCTGCCTCCAATACCATTCCGGCATAGCGCTGCGAATAATAGGAGAAACTACGAAAACATCAACCACAGCAGCTGGCCTTTAAAAGTCTTCAAGTAGTGATATCCACGTCCCAGTTTGTATAAAATATTTTCCACCGTTTCGATTTGACCATAAAACTTCCTGCTCTACGATCTGGTTGTATTTGTCGCTTTATTGAAGAAAGATACTTTTGCTCTTTCTAACCCGGAACATGGTGTGACTTGCCGTCCTGCCCCCTCTGCTGCTCTTCTGCTGTTACCGCCGCGCCTTCGTCCCAATCCCTCCTTTCCGACTCGTTGTGCTGTCGGATCCCCCGCAGCGTTGTTCACAACACGACGAGACACGATCGATTCACGTGATTGATAGCTCCCTTCCTTCCTTCCTTCAGCGCTCCTACAGCGATTGCATTATCTGATTCCTGCGACAAACCGCGCGACGCGAGCTGCCAGTCTCGTCTCCTCACCGACATGAGCTTGTGGGGGCAGGTCAGCGGGGTGGAGCACTGATCATCAAAGTCAGGCCGGCCCCATTGATGCAGAGGTTAAAAATTGGTTACCCGAGAGTGCCGGTTTCAATTCGACAGCAGTCGGTGACTTTTAAAGAAAATTCACCTCTTGATTCATTGTTAGTGATTTCGGGCGCGTCAACTACAATGGTCATTAATCCCGTAAGTATAGTACGTGCTTTTGCTTGGGAGGTACAGGTGGACTACCCCCGCTGTATGGTGAGATCTGGCGCCAACCTAGCGTCGGCTAGCGGAGTTTTTCCCAATCAGGTATCTCCGCGGGTCACCGCCCCAGCCAGGACAAGATCCAAGCTATTGACCGGTCTCCCGGCATGTGTGGTCGTGTAGTACATGTTAGTGTATGGGTGTGTAAGGGGTGAGGATAGGACAAGGAAGAGATAGGAACGATCGCGCGCGGTCCGTGGCCCGTTTGTTAGGGTATTGTTCCGGTATTCGCCTGATGTTGATCGGAGAAACCACGCAGAATTATCGATCAGAGTAGCCGGCCGCTAGAATTCCCCTCCAGACAGCGACAAAATTCGATCTGCCTCACAAGCTAGTGTAGAAAATCCTGCCAGCGTCGAGACTCAAAGCTGGGACCTCCCGGTCAGAGGGACTGCTGTGACATCAATCGATACGCTGAGCCATCTCTCTCGGTCCCGAGTTCGCTGGTTTAAATCCGGCCATAGTCGGTGAATTTTAAACAAAATCCACCTCTTCGTGACTCACATGAGAGGAGTTCTAAGATGCCAAAAATTAAAAATAAAAAACTAGTCCTATTCCGACATTGAATCCCGAATTTTATTTCTTTAAAAAATGAGACAAGATCATAAATTGGCTTTAGATGAAAGTCTTGGAGTATCGTGGCAGCCCTAAGCATATCATACATGTGGTATACGGATGTGCTCGGAATAATTAAATTTCCCAACAATTCTCCTCCTATTGAGATCTCATATTCTCGCAGCCCAAGTAAGATGCCACTAACTGATCAATATGATCATGGTCCAAAGATATGTCAGTTCATGGCGGCGAATATGGGGTCAAACTTGTCGTGTTCAGATTTCATGTGAAACCAATTTCAAAAATGTAAAGCAGTACAATCCTTGTCCCGAAATCCCTCTCTCTCTATGGTTCCAGAGATCGGAAATTAGCTTTGTTAGTAACAACATCAAAAATAAGTTCAGAAACGGGTGCAATAGCTCAATGGCAACGCCGTGATTTTGCAGCATTGTTGCCCGACAGGTCCTAGGGGTCAAAGCCCGTCGGGGAATTTTTGACACTAGCATCACCGCTGCGTCCATTTCAACTCTTGTCTGACGGAGATGTCTGGAGGAAAAGTCTAGAAACAAGCCACACTGATCGGTATATTTTCGTTGTTTCTCCGAACAGTATCAGACAAATGCCGGAGCAGTACACTAACAAATAGCCCACGAATGAAGTGCGATCTTTCCTTCAACATCCCCTCCCTTTTGTTCCTTTACTCCTACTTACACCCGTAGCCACTAGTGAAGAAAGGTATTAAGGAAGAAGAAAGGGAAGTGATAAGGGGGTGAGGGATGGTATGGACAGATGAATTGGATGAAATGGAGTTTTATGGGTGATTTGAGCTCCTAGCTACACATGAATAAGGAACAAAATGAGATAATGGATGAGGAATCCAGGAAAATGAACAAATAAGATTATATTTGGATGAGATTTTAATTTAAGGGCAGTATGTAAGGGGAGTTTTGTGAATGAAGAGGGAAAATATAATGAATGTAGAAGATCCAATGATAAGTTAATCAATGGAGAGGGTAAAATATTATTGAAAGTTTTAGAAGAGAAAGGCTGGTATAGAGCTAATGGAAATATAGAATAAGATTGCGATGGGAATTACACATTGGTAGGAGGGGAAGGTGAAGGCATTGTGATAGATTATGTTATTGCAGGAGACGATCGTAAAAGAAGTAATGGTGAAAGACTGATTTGAATCGCATCATATGCCAACTGAGATTTCTGTGAATAGCCAAATAGAATGTAACAGGGAAAAAGATAAAATGATAATATGGAAAGAAATTTGGGTAGGAAATTGGTGGGCTGGAAGAAAAATTAAAATATAAAGAATTGAAATGTGATGTTAGAGAAATGATGGCACAATTAAAGAGATTGATAAGGAGGTAGTTGTCAGAAAAAATATGATTAGTGATGGAGTTAAATATAGCAATAAATGGTGGATAATCAGTGTGCAGAAAAAAACTGGAGGTAAAAGACGTCTTGAGAAACTGGAAAATGAAAACAATAAAACAAGGTACGAGAAGATAAAGAGGGATTTTGAAAATTTCGGTAAGAATAAAAAAGAGATTGGAACGATAAGACAATAAAAGTGCTAGGAGAGGTTAAACCTCAGAGTGAAGCGTGGGAAATATTAAGGAAAGAGACAGGAAAAGGAAAGAGAATAATTGGAAATGAAATAGACATTAAAGAATGGTACTAACGGATTAAAGAAGGATTTGAAGGCCAAGATTACATGGAAGTGATGGAAAATGGAGTGAGCCCAGGGGAGTTTAAGAACTTCATCAGAAAAAGAGACAAGGAAGAATTGTATTCTGTCCAAGGTATAAAGAAAAAGAAAGTAGGAGATACAAGATAAAAAGAGAAGCATATGAGCTGAATTTATTGATCTGATGGTGGCCTTTGACAATCTGAACAGGAAAAAGTTGTGGAATATTATGTTAAAATTGGGAATTGATGAGGAGATCATTAATTGCTTCAAGATAATGTACAAAGAAACGAATTGCAGGGTGATGATAGAAGGTAAATTTAGCAATAAGTTCTGGATCAATAAAGGGGTAAGACAGGGTTGCCCATTGAGTCCCCTTCTTTTCCATTTATATACGGTAGGTTTGAAAGAGAATTTAAGGAAGGGCCAGAATGGTGGGTTATTGATTGTTAAACTAAAAATTTGGTCTTTATCGTATGCTAATGATGTGATATTATTGGCTGATAATGCCAAGGTCTTGAAACATATGATGGGGAAATAAATGTTTTTAGAGAATAGAGAACGTGAATTAAATACGGATTTCTAAAGTGATGGAGTTTGAAAATGGCATAAGGAAGAGTAAATGTGAGAAAATGATATGGAAAGGACGTATTTGGGAATATAGGCACTACTATACATTTCGGGTTACCGTTAGGACCTTAGAGCCTGTCCTACCTAACGATACGTATTAGTTTCCCGTCTGCCTTTTTAAGTGGGCTTCAGAGCATTCTGAAGAATCTTCTTCACGCAATCCTGTCCACAGGTTGACGCGCCAGGGGTCCAACTGGCGGATTGCCGGTCAAGCCCGGCAACCAGGAGCATAGCATCGCATACTCACTGCCTCCATCTTGAAGCTAACGACTTGAGTGCCACCGCGAAACTCAGGGTCCGAGTGGTCGTCTACAACTCTCCAACAGAAATCATGGCAACAATGTCATTGAGATTCCCCACTGCGGAGCCGTTGCGGGATATCACTGAAGGCGAAAACTCCGCACACCAACGGTTCGCCGCCGGGTCTCACGTTATAGCGGCTGGCTCGAGGACGGGGGGAGCAGCGCCATCTTCGGACTACAACATTCACTATTCTTACGGATTGAATGACCAAAATAGTTGACGCGCCCTGAAAAGCGAAATACTCACTCACTGATGAGCTGCGTAAATGGTGCAGTTACCTTGTAGAGCGCGCTGATTCATGATCTTTGTCACTTTCCTGATTACTTCCAGGTGCATGACGGTGCCGCAAGTTATTCAACATGCCATGAACCAATATTGACTTTCGTTGCCACACACCTCTCGCAATCCGGACGGAGATGCCCTGAAAGGGTACGTACTGAATTTTCCCCCATAAATGGCATAATGGCGGGTGGGCGAGGCCTCAGTCCTTTAAAGATACGAATCAAGTTTCTTTTTTCAATTTTAAATAAATTAAAATACGTCTACAGCAGAAAAAGCTTTATAGGCTTTCATACTGGCGTGGAAACTTCATGAATTTTGAATTTCCAAGAAATACAATACACGTGACCATATTTAGAAGTTTTTCTGTGGTAGTCCTATTTTGCTAATCTTTTGACTGAAATCCGACATTTGGCCCTACAGGGCTCCTCTTTTCACTCGTCTTGTCCTCTATATTTTAGCAGTTGACGTAATGAATTTCAAAGTTCTGAATAGAAAGAATCTGTGGTCAGGCAAAACTTTATTTTGTAGTCATAGATCTTCACTGACGCGGCGTAACCTTTGCGGAAACTTCTGTGACAGTATTTGTAAAATAACTACAGAATTTGTAACTACACAAGGGGAAAGTAGTACAATTTAGGTGTGGGGTTCCTGTTGTCTAGATTTTCGCGTGTGTTAGCGAGTCGCCGTATATATGCTAATGCATAGGTGCAGATTGCGGGCGGATTGCTCTTGCGTTATTTCGTTTTAGATGTTGTAAGTCGCAAGAGGGCGCCGACAGAAAGGTTTTAGCACCTCTAATGCGGAGAAATTTGCTAGGTGAAATCTAAAAAGCTACAGCGACAAATTTTGTTTGTAGGTGTTCCATAACTCTGTGGCACAAAGCAATAGTAAAGTAAAAGTTAAGTTTTGTTTACAGTTTAAATAAATGTCTAACTTAAACATTGACAATAATAATAATAATAATAATAATAATAATAATAATAATAATAATAATAATAATAATAATAATAATAATAATAATAATAATAATAATACGGAAGAAGAACTAGAAGAGAGCGGTGCTAAAACAATTGATGATTTCTCGTTATATTTGTAATGGTTTCATAATATTATATTGTAGCAATCTCTATCCTACTAATACTTCAATAATCTCTTGAAAAACTCTCTTGAACAAAAGACGTCAGGGATATTTGAAAGAAAAATATTATAAATTTGTGAAGATTCAAATATTTTAATGAAAATTACATTTATGACAATGAATTCAGTATATTAATTGAGGATAAAGAAGGATTATATTCTTTATCATTATAAAAGGTTAAATAAACAAATCTGGAATATTTTTAGAAGATATTCTTTAGGTATTTTTGGAAAATTGTGCGGAACATTATGCAAAAACCATTACTATTTTTAAAAGCATTACAGGATATGATTTGAAGATCAAATAGTAAAGAATAGATTAGAAAATTAATCTCTAATTTCAATATTGAAGGTGTAAGACAATTTCGAAAAAAGTTTAATGTTTTCAATTTTTGAAAAAAAAAGTTTTAATAAATATTTAATATTTACTGGATATCTAAGTTTAGCAGTACCGTGTATGTACATGGTGCCATAGGCTGCCGCGTATGGCAGGGATATTATAATCATGTGATGGAGTGATTGGATTCTCACACCACCACCTATCCAACAAAAATATCCCATTTTTAATAAATTATTTCTCACCATGATCCAACCCCTATTATTCTTCTACCATCCTTCGTACAGAAGGCAAAGGGGAACCAATACTTCGACCACTTGCCCGAGATTGGAGACAACAGAACACAAAGTGTATTTATTTATTTAGTCAAAAACAGTCAAAAACTGTATGTGACGTATGGGTGAGAAAATCATCTGCGCACGCTTTCTTGAGTTTCAGAATCACTTCCCAATAATTTAACTATTAATAGTTGAATAATAATAATAATAATAATAATAATAATAATAATAATAATAACAAATTTAAAAAAGCGAGAGATTAACATTTCAAAAACTAGATATTTTCGTTGCCAAATTATAAAAAAATTATTTTTGACGGTAAAGGAACGAACAGAGTTGATTTTTCTGTATTGTTAATTAAATAGAAACTCACCCTAAGCTCTACTACCACTACAAGCAGAAGGAAAGTTCAACAAAACGTGCGCATAGTGAAGCTACATTTACGTCCAGAAGCAAATCAAGGGGCCATCTTTAATGTAAATCTGCAGACGCTGACCATTGAGTGTAGCATTGCGACGTATCACATGCAACTACTACATATATTTATGGAATCCTTGTTTACTTTCTGTATTATTCTTTCTGGCAATGTGCTGTTGTTGGGAGGGCAGTCCATTCCGCGCTTGGATCGCCTACAAGCGCGGAATTTGCCAAGCAACAATGCGGCGAGTAAGCGTGCTTATGGCACCCTCTCCATCCCTTCCACCAATTCCCTGTCGAGAAATTGTATTCAGGTGCAGCCGAGAACAGGCAGTGTGTGCTGAAATTAGTAATATAAACACAGGGGAGTAATGGTCTTATGCCTTATTGTAAGTGATGACTTGCTATGAACCTGGACTTAACGCGGATAGTTATCGTCAACACTGTAAACAGGTATATTTTCTGCTGTGTAACAAACTTGGCTTAGAACATGACGACTCATCTCTGTTTAAAGATAACATCGGCCTGAATAATGTATACAATTCTGACAATATCTTCTGTTGTAAGTAAAAAATTAAGGAACGTTTCTGAGTTTCACGCACGTAAAACGTTGGGTTCAGTGTCGACGGTAAAGCGTCTGGCGTAACTGCCCGCGAAAGGGTCGAGGAAAGGGAAGTGACAATTTGGGGTGGTGAGGGACAGTGAGAAGATCGTGGATGGGGAGAAACTGAGGTCAAATTCATTCTCGCCGCCCGCCCACTTCCACAGCAATTCGTAATATTCGTTAGCTCGGAATTTTACAGCACATAATTATTCGTACGTATACCGTTCATAAGCTGTGACGTGCACGAGATTTCCAGTCATTTTAATTCTTCGATTTTAATCATAAGCGTAACTACCTCAAATGTCACTGATAAATCCAGAGATAAATACAAGGCAATGAATCGATACGAACCATCTAGTACGAATTAGCCCACATCTTGAGACAGTGAATGGCGTACACAGTACACTGTGACTACTCAGGAGTTAAATTAAAAGGCCAGTACTCAGCTTATCCTAGCTCTTGGACCCCTATTGTGACTCGCATGTTGAGTTGAATTATATAAACAGGTAGAAATGAGTTTTTGGTAAGGATTGATAAAAAAATATTCGCTTCCGTGTAAAAAAAAAATTGCAAAAGCAAATTAGCTACTGCTTCCACACCCAAACTCGTTGTTTCAACACCGGTTGAGGGCGGAGGATGTTCGAAGAGCGGAAATTCCTCCGTGTGCCAAGTCATGTTTGAGACATGTAAAGGAACGCTGACATGATGACAGACAAAATTACTCCTCTCCCAGGTAATATTCCGAGCTAACGAGACCCCACGTTCCATTGGCCAGACAGCTTGGGCATCACCAGTGGAGATAAACTTCTGCCGGAGAAAGGCTGTTCCGTCCACGCCACAAATGCCCTTGGCGGCAGGTCATTGTTTCCTCCTCCAGAGGCTGGCCGCACCCACTGCGGGCATCCGGCGCTTCCACCGCTGGCCACCCTCACCGCCGCCTCCCCCACCCCGGCTGCCGCCAACGCGTCCCCCGAAGGGGCGGTAGCCTCTACTCCCAAAACGGCACTCGCAAACAGGTCGCCGTCTCTGCCGCGACATGTCTCTCCACGACGGATAAAGCAAGTCCGACCAGGCCCGGCGACATCTTCTGGTTTCGCTCGAGTGTTGAACGTAACCGCACTGCATTCGGCAGGGGTGCAGCCAGTATACATAGGTCGCTCATCGAGCAATAATTCTGCCTTCGGCAAGTCGACTACGTCCAACGCAGACGGACTTTCAGTCCGTACGTGAGTTCCGGCTGACCAACGCGAGCCAGATTTCGTGCTGTGCTCCCGTTGAGGAGCTACATCCGCGCCCTACCGTCGACGGACCTTGTGGGAGCGCGCATTCATTTGCGACCCGCCAGTGCAAGGCCTCAGGCACACCGCCACAGGCACACCGCCGCAGACACACCGCCTCACATCTCCAGCAACACATGCACTGTTGCCCTTCAAACAGTGGTCCGTGAAGGTGCGTGTAGGAACTGTCCAGTGACTGTGGTTCTGGAGACGAGTCGCGTAACGGACAATGCCTTCCGTAGCTGTGGTGCATTTTATGGACCATATTCGGAATCCACGTAGGTAGCTCAAACTAGTCCTGCCCTCAGTAGATGAAGGGTGGTCATTGCAAATGTAAATATTGTAAAATTAATAATAAATAGTATGTGCAATGTGAGTAAGTTCAATTCAGACAACCACTGCTTCTTCCCTCAACCAGCGCCATCCCTCTCTCCCCCTCCGGGCAGCGCACAGCCCGGCGCGGCGTAAGCTTCTCATTGTACAGAGACGGTCCCGTTCAGTCCACTAAGACAACCCCCTCTCTTCCTGACCATTCTTCCCTACAAGGCTGAGTAGAATTTTAGGTACGATAAAAGAGACGCTCGCGAGGTCAGTCTGTTCGAAAGATTCCTAACATCTCAGGGGGTAGGTTTCAAATCAAGACTGGGTCAAATACCAGCAGCGAAACACAGAGAATTGGCCGTCTTCCTACGGAATACATGTACGAATAATAAATATAGTTCAGTAATGATGTGCCTTCATTGTGTGGCGACACTCCGAGCCGCGAGCCTGCTCTTCCGTATGATGGTGTTGGAGAGATTGGATGATGGAGATGAAGTGGACTTCAAAGCTCATCAGGGAAGCCTGCCGCAAACCCGAGGCGTCCACCACAATTTCCACCTGGCGCGACCGGGATTTGACCGGGGTTTGCAGGAGCAAGCGGTTGCGGAGCAGGGATTCGAAGAACCACCATTCGATTTAGAGGCGGAATAGACGCCTTGGCACATCTGAAAGAGGCTTCTGAAATGTTCAAGTAAGAGGGAGCAATCGTGGAAGGAAATCCATAATATATGAAATTCATAATTATTATTATTAATATAATAAATATTATAAATTGATGACGTCAAATATAACTGAACTTAAGTGAATGATTATATCAATTACATGATTAACTGATCTGTGGCTAATTAGAATCTTAATTATCCTTAGAATTGAGTGAAAACACTAAAAAATTGTATCAGCTGATTGGTAAATACAGATTGATAAGGTGACAACAGAAATAGAACTTAGCCCAAATTGAGGTATAAACCTTGTGCACACAAAAGATACTGAATGTGTAGGTTACATTGAAATAAAGCTTGGCATCTGTGTTATGCTGAAAAGAGAGAAACAACAACCACAATTTACACCAAAATTCATGTTATGGGAGGAGCAGGTACACAGCGGCTCACCAGATACGTTAATCAGCTTCTGGCCAAGGAACGTAGAATACATCACAGCTACTGTAGTTGGCACAGCTCACAGTTACGTAACTATCGGTAACTTGGCCATACACAAGTGATTAACACAGCTCGCGATGTGATTAAGACTGTTTAACGGTATGAGATAGCCGCACTCTGCAATTGCATGATAAAAAATTGTACAGTTCACAGAACCAGACATGAATAATTGAATACAAGTGCTATTATTAAGCACTACATTGTTCACTAGGTCAAACAGTTCCAAAGGGCGCAATTGCATAACTTACGTAACATATTTGTTCATGGGCCGTTCACTGAGCAGTTGGTTACAGTTAACAAAACATGTTAAATTCAAAGTGAAAGTTGCACACACGCACATATTAAAGATCATACTGTGTATTAACAAATTAACAACTGTATGAGTGCGAGAGAGAAGAGAGAGAGAGAAAGAAAGAGAGAGAGAAATATGGCGCGACAGGCGAATTCGTAGGACTTGGTTTTGTGAACGAGGTTTATTAGCGGCTGCGAGCGGCATGCGCCAATAAGATGATAGCTTTTTGTTATAATTTAAAAATGTTGCAAGCTGTGTGTTTTTTATAATTAAAGGAGACGCATGAGCATAAGACAAATTGAATTAAGAATTTTTGGAGAAGAGTCTAATGTATGAATGTTAACGGAATGAATTAAAATGATGGTTCCAGGAATTTTGGCAACGAGCTGCACGTCACCGGAGGAAGCGTGTGGGCTGGAACTCAAGAAATTGCTGACGAAGCGGGTTAGTATGGTCATTGCGAAATATTGCAATACAGTCGTGATTGATTGATTGATTTTTTCGTGTTTCCGGGCGCGTCAACTGCTTCGGCCATTAGTCCCGTTAGTCTAGTGCATGTTTTTTTCTCGGGAGATGGCGGTGATTTTCCCCTCGCTGAATGGCGAGATCCGGCGCCGACCTACCGTCGGCTAGTGGGGTTTCCCCCTAACCAGGACTCTCCCACCAGCGGGGCACCGCCCCAGCCGGGACAAGCTCTAAACTCCCGACCGGTCTCCCGGAATATGTGGTAGTGCAGTGCATGTTAGTGTAAGTGTGTGTGTAATGGGAGAGGATAGGACAAGGAAGGGGAAGGACAGATCGCGCGCGGTCCGTGGGCCGTTTGTTAGGGTACTGCTCCGTCATTCGCAGCCGGCCGCTAGAATTCTCCTCCAGACAGCGACTGAATTCGACCTAGCTGAAAAGCTAGTGTCGAAAATCCTGCCGCCGTCAGGACTCGAACCTAGGACCTCCCGGTTAGAGGCGCTGCAGTGGCATCAGTTGATGCACTGAACTACCGCTCCCGGTGCGATACAGTCGTGTAGCTGAACTTTAGCTTAACGCTAGAATAACTATAACGTGTACATTATGTTGTACAAGGCTGGGCTGCTTTGTGCGTGACATGAACGTGCATATTAAATGCAAATTATAAATTGTAATAGTTTTTTTAGGGGCTTGTTCCAACAACTCTCAACCGGCTGAGTTTATCACACAGCCAGAATTGCCACTCTGCAGTGACTTCGACAGGGAGGTTTCAGGTACTGCGTTCCGTCGGTGGCAAATTTTTGATAATAGCTAGATAGTTAGCTCGCTGTATGGAGGAAAATTCTATCTACCGGCGGATCCTCGGCAGTTTTTCGTGGTTTCTCCTTGAATTCCAGGCGAATTCCGGAGCAATACCCTAACAGACGGACCACTCACTGTGCGCAATATTTCTGTTCACTTCCTCCTTCTATCCTCCCCCTTACACCAACACACTTATACGTACATGCACTACACAATCACACATGTCGGGAGAGAAGTTGTGGGTCCTAGGGCTTATACCGGCTGGGGCGATTTTCTACTGGGGAGAGGTACCTAGACAACGCATTCTTTGCAAGCCGACGTGTTGCCCGGATCTCACCATCCAGCAGGGAAGGTTTCAATGCCACCTCCCGGGATTCCCGGGAAAAATTCACTACACTAACGGGAGTAATGACTATAGTAGTTGACAAGGCCGCAAACATCAATCAACCCCACCCCATACTTCACGCTTTTCACACTACCTGCCGTCCTCCTCCACCCCCTACGATGAATCTTAGCCACAGAATAGAGACTATACAGAAAGGAAAGTAGAGGTCGGCTCCTTTGATCTTCAGTAAGCCACCGCGCGGCGCAGACCTCCATCTTGAAACTATTCTAGTCACTTTGGTGAATTATTTTGTTGTTTTCAAATATTAAACAATTGTACTTTTTTTAAACATCTCCCACGCCGTAAATATGCACATTTCTAGCCATTTGTAAACACTATTACATTTGTGAGTTAAAGTGAATTAAATGACTTTAAATAAAGCTTTCCAAAAACTCAAAAATGTTCTGTGTAAAAGAGCTTCAATTTTGCATATTTACTAACGCTTAAACGGTATTTTCTTAAAAACGACTCCAAATTTTTTAATGAAAATTGTCATTTAGGACAAGTTGGTACTCTTCTTTAATGTTCTTTAAGTAATATTTCGGCTCTACTATTAGGAAACCGAAGAATTGAGATTTTTTAAAAAAAATGTACTTTTGCCGAAGATGTCAGCTGGCTAGGGTATGTGGTAAGCCCAATAAACTAGCCCAGACCAAAGAAAGTAGAAAACTAATGCAAGAAAGTTTGTGCCGTTCTGTAGTTCTAATAGTTATATATTTATAATTCTTTACCTTTTTATCTCCATTTTTTATTTATATTTGCCTATGCCATATTATTATTTGGCTATACAGAGCAAATGTCTCCTCGGGTTACGTATGTTTTTGCTAGTTATACACACACCAAATACGAGTAAAACGGAAATAAAAAGCACCTTCACCACACAACAAATGCCGGGTCGAACAACTTCGCTTCCAATATGGCGACGATGCGCATCATATCGGCGCGCGGATTGTGGGTAAGTTTCCTTTCTGTGTCGTAGCTACCACCTCCTCGCGCGAACTCCGATGCAACCTGCTGGCAATTCTCTCGACCTCGTCTCCCGTGTCCGATCCCCCTTCCCGCGAAATCCGCGTCTGCGGTCGGCAAATTGGTTTTCAACTCGCAAATGCAGTTTGCCCGATTACGTTCCACAGCGGGGTGACCGACTGGAGGTGCGACAGCGGCGGTGAGGGCGCGACGGGGTCGCAAAGGGGGCAGCCGGATGCAAGGCGCGGGTCAATGATGAGGTAGGCCTGTTGCCGTTGCCTTCCAAGTTGGGCTTCTGTTTGACCGAGTTAATACTAACAAGGGGTTACTCACCAGCTCAAAATCACACTGTCAATTCGATTCAGTTCAATTTACACAATTCCACTACTTTTTTTTATTTCTGTAATTATTTTTCTTTCTGAACAAATATATATTCACTTCCTTTGTAAAGATGAACAATTTACATGTTTCTGGAGTGTTTATATGCTTCTGCAATGCAAGTTTTTGCCCAGAAAGTGTTTTTTCAAACCAATTGTTGAGTGCCTATTGCGGCTCTGCCATTTAAAAAATACAAGTAGTTTATTAGACAAAATATGCTTAAAATTGTCTTAAGAGCTTATTTTCGAATTTTCAACGTTTCCTCCCCCGACACCATGTATAAATAGACTACTACAAATGCACAACAGTTTATGCATTAAATTAGCAATGAAGATGTACATTTCCGTGAGATTACTAAAAACCCAAGTTAATGGTACGCGATTTAGCTTTTGGTTGTAATGATGATGACTATGTAAGAAGATAAATGGTTCACAATAGTGCAAGTTTGTTGGTGAAGTAAAGTTATTGCCCACAGGGAGAGACATCTCAGAAAGGAGCAAGTAATACTATACCAGCACATAGTTTCAGGTTGTATTTGTAACGGTAACGTAAACTTATAATATTGAAGTTTGTACCTTACTAATACATCTCCAATCACTTTAAGAACTCATAACCAAACGGAGCACGCGGGAAATACACATCTTCAGATGTCTGTAACAAAAATTAAAATATTCGTTTCAAATTCGCAAAATCTCGAGTTCGGCGAAACTATCGGGGAATATCCATTTTCTAGAAAATTATGTGTACATTTTCAGCGACAGGTGCAAACAAAAAAAACGGACAGACAAACGTTTGGCGAACGCGGAGGCGTTTAAAAAACTGTTTTTTCGTTATTACGCAACCCCAATACCAGTAATTCCGTCACAATCCCGTGATCATTTTTTGTAGCATTTCTTATCTTTCACTACTCTACGATTATGCGTAAATATTAAAATATGATACAGTGAAAGCCACTTTTTGAGTACCAGACTCTCTGAAACCTGTACTTTCATCAAAATCTCGACACCAATTTTTTGTAGCATTAAATAACGTTACCTATATAATCTGTACCAAGTACAACTACAAAGAGCTGAAGTACTGCAGAATGAGGTAAAATCAACATCACAATATTAATTTTTGTATTAAATCAACATATTTAACTTATTAACAATTGAGTGTCAGACAAAATATTTTGAGCTATTATTGAATTTAGAAACAAGCTAACTTATTTCAAAGCAAAATCACATAAAATATAAATTTATCCGAGAACAAAGGAACCACTGCTTTACTCCGAAGTCCATTTGCGTACACCGCAACGTCCTTGGGTCCCAAAAGGCATCCTCAGAACACTGTCAATTTTGCCCCCATTTCCTTTAATTCATACATTTTGTTGCTACGTTAGAATATGAATGGAGTGTGTGATATTTCACAATACACTTACTTCTTCGACTTATCTCCAGGATAGGAACCATGACGTTATTTCATAACAGAAATTGTCGACAAACTGCTGCATAGAAAAGAAAAGAAAAAAACTGCTGTACAGAAACGAATCATGTCTCAATTAAATAACATTAGAAATACGTTTGTTCATTTCTTGGGCTCTTACGCTGGGCTGTTTTTTACAACAGCAACGACTACCCCAGTGTGTGGTTAAGCGAACACATTTTAAATGCGCGTTAAATATATCAACGTGTATCAGCCAAGCAGTGAAAAACACATGTTTTGAAAGTGTGTAGCCACCTCTTTAGGTATTACAGAAAGACCTGAAATACCGCGAATTGCAACATTAGGACACAACTATCTGGCAGAAGATGCGAGTGGCGCCTAAAAGCGAATTCAGACGACCCACTCTGCAAGGCACTCTCGAGATCCCAGACACTCCAAAGGATTTGCGCGCCAGCCTTCCACATCCCACAAACAATTTCTCCGAGAAGCAATTTCTCCCTCCCACTCCTCCCCTCCTCTAGAGAAAATTCAAAAGAAGACGGTCACCCGCGATACTTACATCTTTTACTTCTAAGCTTGAGTAAGGAGGAAGAAAATCAAAGGAAGAGACAAGAAATTTCCTAAAACAAAATACAAGGAAATGATAAATGCGAGTTACACTAGATAGTAACAAAGAGAAATAAAAGATGACAACAAGTGCACACTAAATTACGAACGTTGAAACAAGAAAACACTGAACAAACAAACGTTGAAACAAGCAAGGAAGATAAAAAGGACTACATCGAATAATCATGATCTGCAGCAAATTTAAAGCCTTCTAAATCCAAATAAATGATCCATTACGTGTTGTAAGAGTGCAACACGCGGTACCACATACAAAATAAAATTACCGACATTAATTCGTGATGAAGTTGGAGGAAACATTTTTTTTTTTGCAATTACGTTTCTAATAATATAAGCCATCTTACATGCAAATAACTAGTCTACTTTACCTTTGAGAAAAATCAACAATTATCTTATTGAACATAATGAATGGAAAAGTATTCCCAAACAAGAATTATTATTTCAACTATAGTGTAATATACCAAAGAACCTTATGAAAGTTCAAGTCAAAGAAAGGTTATAAAAAAGGACGAGTTACACGTTTCAGGCAAATCCACGTGTAGATTAAAAATATGATGAAAGAACAATGAAAAAAGTGTAAAAACGAGACTGGGAGACCCAGAGTAGAGACACCAAACGGGAGTTGTCTTGAAGTTTTAGGTGTGGAGTTAGTAACATCTTGGTGAGATACAGAATAGGAAGGAGAGAAGTATTATAGACCCGAAAAGAGAGTAAATATGTAAAAATGTATTATTTATCATTGGACTGTATAATTCTAAACAATATGTAACAAGTAATGTATCGCAGCTTCTGGGTCAATAACTCCCATCTCGATCAGGTTTTTCGTCCAGTTTCCCTGATCCATTGAGCAAATGCTGAGATGGCCCCTTGTGTTGCTTCTGGACATAAATGTAACTTCATTTTCTGTGCACGCCTTCTAGAATTCAGTGGGAAATACAATTATTCAAGTTATCGTTTCCATGTTGTCTCAGAAGGAAGTATTATTCCGAAGAACAATATGGATATATAGCCCAAAATTTATTGCTTATTTATCCTTGAAAATAGATTCTATTACATGGGAGCTTCTTTTTTTTTCAAAATTTAAGTAGTATATGACATAGTGTAGGGATCACAGAATTTTGAAAATGTGCACACAATTCACTTTTCCCCATAGCACGTAATACGCAGTTTTTACTGTTTTTTGACGTAAAATAAATAAATATGGTTGAAGGAGAATGAACGTGAAGCGGAAGAGGGAGAATCGTCGCGACTCTCAAAGAAGCGGCGGCTCAGCGCAAGAACGTATGCGAAGATTGGTAGTGCGCGAAGAAAGACACGGAAAGAAAAGCAATGTAATATATTTTAGTTGGCTGCCAAAAATACTTTAAGGTAATTTGTTGTTTGTGATTTATTATAGTTGAATAAACGTTATGTTTAGTATTTTGATATGAAAGGAAAAGGCTGATTACTGAATCAAATATTACAGGCAATAACAACCAAATTGATGGGGAAAATCTCCATAAATGGTTCCGCTTCGTATGAACGGACCGTCAAAGTGAAGGTAGGCTAGGCGGGTGAAAGATTGAATTAGTGTCATATCCATATATATTAAATTTATCTCAGTGGCTTGCCCAAATTGGGGCAGAGTAATTATAAGGACAATATTATTCGGATATATATGAAATATATCTCAATAGGCAAAAGCCGAGAACTCAGAATATGATTTATATGAGTAATAACCACTAGAGCGTTATTTTGTGAATTGCCCATACTCCGCCTCAACTGCTTCGGGACCATTTCACAGAACTACGAATCTCGTTAACACGATTCCTCTATATTTAGTACCAAAAAAATCTAATACATAGAATTAACTAAAAATCATTCGTTATAAAATCAATTACACAATTTCCTTTAGCTCTGACATTGCACCGTAAAGTTTGAGAAACTAGAATAAGATAGTGTAACCGCTTGTCGCCGGTCACATTTATAACCAACGGAAAATGGAAGCAATAATACCCGACATTAGGCCCTACACGTAGTTTCTACAGTGGCGAAGAGATGGCGTAAGTCAGAGAAGGATTTCTGAACGCACTCAGAGCCGTAGCCAATCAGGAAATTTTCGTGGAAATACGGACGTGGCGTGAACTTGCGTCAAAAGAGCTCGCTCTCTTTCTGGTTCGAGACGTCGAGGAGAACGGTTGCCTACGAGTACGCCACATAGTCGACGAGGGACACGCGAAGATTGCGGAACACAAAAGCTTTAATAAAAGGTAATTGACTGAGCACTTTTCATGGATTTACGTACTGTGAATATCGTGAGATTACATGGAATTAGTAAATGAATATTAAACAAGAATGCAATGAATGAAAGAACGACGGCGGTAATAGATCGAAATGAATCTGTAAACCACGTTGCTGCATTCTTGTTGCTAGAAAAGAGGACTATTGTAACATAGGACATGTTTCTTCTTTGTTACAGCTTTCATATTTTTCATATTTTTCATATTTTTCATATATTTCATATTTTTCATATATTTCATACTTTATATATATTCTTTATTCTTATTTTTGGGAATTTCACTTTGGAAATCCTATAATGGAATTTTGAGAGTTATGAGAAAGACGGATTATCCAACAACTAGTTTGACTTTTGCCATTACGAAGTCATAACTTGGAGTTTCGGACTCGCATTCTGATGCGACCATCGCCTCTGCGAAAGCTGTGGTGAATTTTCGCCGAACGACTGGGAGACGGTGTTCGGAATACTTCAGTTTCGGTGCGACAGGCAACGCAGGGACCTGCAGAAGAACGACGACCTTGAGGCGCGAGGGTCGCGCGACGGGCCAGCTACACAGCGCGGGACCAACTTGAGGAATTCGCCGGTTGTGAGTCACAGAAAGAACACTCATTAGATTTCAGTCTGGAAAAAACTTGTGAGACAGGATTATCATTATACTAGCCAAAACGTTGTAATGTGAGCTTCCCTCAAAAACAGACGTTGATCGGGCAAGTTTCTTAGAACATTGGTCTTGCTAGCCAGTGGTTTTATTTCTTTTCGACAGTCGTAACAAGAATCAGATTAAAGTAATTCTTTATGTTTATGATAGAAGTTGTTTTGTACAGAATTATTTATGTAGAGTCATATTTTAATGATTCAAATCATTTAAGAGACGTTATGAAACAAAATTTTGTGTTGAAATGCTATGTAGAAACCGAAGGTCAAATGTGACTATTGAGTGTAACGTAATTAGTGATTTAAAAGGTAGTAATGAATTTCGAGTATTGTGTGTATGTATTTTTCTTTTACAGGATGAATATTTGTACTATGATTTGTGTGTTTCATGTGTGATATTCTTTGTGAAGTGTAAATATGTATCCATTGCTTGTTTTCTTGTAAACAGGGATCTGAGTTATTATTACTTTAGTGAAAAACTGCAGTTTAGGTAGGGAATTAGCTACCATGATTTTATGAAAAATGAGAACATAGGAGGATCTGTGAATTTCATTTTGTACAGTGATTTTCATTCAATAGAATACATGTAGTTACATTGATTTAAACGAAAAATGTACAATTTGTTACATTTTGGCGCTCCAACGAGTGGCTCGAAATTATTAGAATTTCGTAGGCTGTGATCATTAATGAAACCAAAAATTTGTTAACGAATTTTTACTTAGTTTGAAACTTGTGTACAGAAGTTAAGTATTAGGGTGTGTAGCATTAGTAGTTCCATTGTAAATCTGAATTTTGATTACGACTGGTTCAAATAGCAGACAAATTTGATAAAGCTAGGAATTTTGAACAGATCTCGTCAAGTAGTGAGGAGGAAAGCGAAACTATGGTGCAAACAGCAGAACAACCTAGAAAAGAGGCTGAAGTACAGTTAGGAGAGGATAGTAGTTTGCATTCGACACCGAAACCTTCTCCGACGGAATCAGCATCTACTTCTAGAGATACAGTTCCGACGGAAGCAGATATTCTTAGAGCTAATGATATGATGGCTAGGCTCATGGCACAGTTCATGACTCAAATCGAACACAAATTTGATTTAGTTAACATTTAATCAAGTCAACAAAATCAACAACTTGCCACGCAATTAGCTGAACAAAACGAGCAGATTACAAAAAAAATTAGCAGAACAAATTACAGCTAAAATTGAAGAACAAAACGAACGGATGTCGGCTAAGTTAGCGGAACAGGACAAGAAATTAACTCAGATTTCTAAAGATCTTATTGAACGGACTGAGGCATTAGAATTAAAATTCACGCGGTCATCCGAACAGTTAAAAGCCGAAATTAAGGAGGACCTTGATGTTCACATCCAACAAATCACTTCTAGTTTTAATTCAAAGACAGATTTAATTGAAACTAAGGTTACTCAAGTTGAGAATAAAGTAGAGAAGACGGTCAAAGAGTAAAACAAGGCCATCCAAATTATTTCAAATAATCAAGTAGGGATTAGCCGCGATGTGACACAAATTAAATCGTGCGTACAAGAAAATAGTGAGAAAATTCAAATTTTAAACCAGACAAGGCAAGAAGTAGAAGCGAAAGTAGCAGATATAAAGGAGAGGATAGAAAATTTACCATTATCTTCTGTTTTGCATCATTCAAGTACCATTTCTATTCCTCCTGGTTTGACGTTTAGTGCGCTAGGAAAAGAAAATCCCTGCATGTTTATCAAGGCAGTAGAAAATTTCTTTATGTTATACAATTTTCCTGAAAGCAAGAAGGTCAGAATCATCTACCAAATGTTACAATCTAGTGCGAAATTGTGGGCTGATACATTGGATCCGTTACCAGCTACGTTTCGAGCATTTAAGGAAAAATTCTTCAATCGCTATTGGAATTACGAGACCCAAATTAACTTTAGGTTAAATTTGATGTACAGTACCTGGCGAAAGGGGACGGTTAGCATGCAAGATTATGCAACAGAGAAGCTAGCAGGTCTCAGTTTATGTACGCCACCCATTTAAGAGGATGAAATTGTATGTTTATTGATCAGACATTTCCCGGTAGGCATACAAAATTTGTTGAAGAGTCAATTACCGATGTATTCAGAAAAACTAATTTGCCAAATTGGATTGTACGATGCATCATATGAAATGACAGAAAAATTTAAAGCGAAGTCATCACCCACTTCAAGTGCTATTATAGTTACCGCGCAAGAGGGACACAATAACGGTAATTATAGTAAACAGCAGGGGAAGAGACTAGGCCACAACAGAGAGCGAGAGACTAGTTCGACCCGTCCGAAGCAGAGCAAAACTTCAGCGGAAACGGGAAGTCAACTAACCAAAGTTTTTACCCCAACTACGACCAATTCAAGTAATGACAGATATGAGTATGGACCATCGACGTCACGTGATTCTAACCCATTGATCACGGAATTAAACTAATAAGGTTTGTCTCGAATGGTAGCCCCGAAACAAACCATTCTTCCATTTATGTCGAAGAGGTGACTTTCAGGTCCATGGCAGTTGTACATTCCGCTTTGGAAACGCAAAAAGATTTATTTACGAATGTAAAGATTACGAAACGCAAATGCCCATTGATAGAAATAGAATGCGAAGGGAAAAAGGTCCTAGCATTAGTCGACACGGGATGCACTTGCTCGGTAATAGTGGAAAGTTTGTTGGATGAACTTTCAGGGATGGCAGAAGCAATACCACAATTCCCTATGCGGAAGTCGTATCTGATGGGAGCGAATAAGAAGAAGTCGCGGCCTATCTACCGACAAGTACTATTGCAGCTGACAATAGGAAAGAAGGTATACGAGACTGTCTGTATAGTAGCGAAGGAGTTATTGTACCCACTGATCCTGGGAGTAGACTTCCTCTATGACCGTAAAGTAATCATTGACATGGCGAGAAATTGTTTGCAAATTCCAAGGAACGGCATAATCCACTATCATCCATTTGATGAAGATGAATATCTAATATACCATGCGAACTGTATTGAGGTCAACAATATTCCCACTTTGTTAGAAAATGATGTGAGGAATAATGGGAATTTAAACCGACAACAACAGGAAGAACTGTTAGAATTGTTATTAAAATATCAACGAGCTTTTGAGGTATGTGAAGTCAACCATCCTGTAAGATTTTTTCGGAATTTTCTATCGCGAGAAAAATCTTTTTTAAGGGAGGGGCTTATGTAACCGCTTGTCGCCGGTCACATTTATAACCAACGGAAAATGGAAGCAATAATACCCGACATTAGGCCCTACACGTAGTTTCTACAGTGGCGAAGAGATGGCGTAAGTCAGAGAAGGATTTCTGAACGCACTCAGACCGTAGCCAATCAGGAAATTTTCGTGGAAATACGGACGTGGCGTGAACTTGCGTCAAAAGAGCTCGCTCTCTTTCTGGTTCGAGACGTCAAGGAGAACGGTTGCCTACGAGTGCGCCACATAGTCGACGAGGGACACGCGAAGATTGCGGAACACAAAAGCTTTAATAAAAGGTAATTGACTGAGCACTTTTCATGGATTTACGTACTGTGAATATCGTGAGATTACATGGAATTAGTAAATGAATATTAAACAAGAATGCAATGAATGAAAGAACGACGGCGGTAATAGATCGAAATGAATCTGTAAAACCACGTTGCTGCATTCTTGTTGCTAGAAAAGAGGACTATTGTAACATAGGACATGTTTCTTCTTTGTTACAGCTTTCATATTTTTCATATTTTTCATATATTTCATACTTTATATATATTCTTTATTCTTATTTTTGGGAATTTCACTTTGGAAATCCTATGATGGAATTTTGAGAGTTATGAGAAAGACGGATTATCCAACAACTAGTTTGACTTTTGCCATTACGAAGTCATAACTTGGAGTTTCGGACTCGCATTCTGATGCGACCATCGCCTCTGCGAAAGCTGTGGTGAATTTTCGCCGAACGACTGGGAGACGGTGTTTGGAATACTTCAGTTTCGGTGCGACAGGCAACGCAGGGACCTTGCAGAAGAACGACGACCTTGAGGCGCGAGGGTCGCGCGACGGGCCAGCTACACAGCGCGGGACCAACTTGAGGAATTCGCCGGTTGTGAGTCACAGAAAGAACACTCATTAGATTTCAGTCTGGAAAAAACTTGTGAGACAGGATTATCATTATACTAGCCAAAACGTTGTAATGTGAGCTTCCCTCTAAAACAGACGTTGATCGGGCAAGTTTCTTAGAACAGTGGTCTTGCTAGCCAGTGGTTTTATTTCTTTTCGACAGTCGTAACAAGAATCAGATTAAAGTAATTCTTTATGTTTATGATAGAAGTTGTTTTGTACAGAATTATTTATGTAGAGTCATATTTTAATGATTCAAATCATTTAAGAGACGTTATGAAACAAAATTTTGTGTTGAAATGCTATGTAGAAGCCGAAGGTCAAATGTGACTATTGAGTGTAACGTAATTAGTGATTTAAAAGGTAGTAGTGAATTTCGAGTATTGTGTGTATGTATTTTTCTTTTACAGGATGAATATTTGTACTATGATTTGTGTGTTTCATGTGTGATATTCTTTGTGAAGTGTAAATATGTATCCATTGCTTGTTTTCTTGTAAACAGGGATCTGAGTTATTATTACTTTAGTGAAAAACTGCAGTTTAGGTAGGGAATTAGCTACCATGATTTTACGAAAAATGAGAACATAGGAGGATCTGTGAATTTCATTTTGTACAGTGATTTTCATTCAATAGAATATATGTTATTTGTCATTTAAAACTGAAAAATTGTGTTGGCTTGTTAATTGATCAGTAGTTTAACAAAGACGAACCCACTACCAATAGGAAAGTTTAACCGTAAATTGAGATATTCCCAGGGATGCGTGACGGTGTAATCACACGTCGCGAAGTAGGCAAATGACAGATCTACTTTAGTAATCGGTGAAGCTCGATGGTACGGTTACAATAGAAACCACTTTTAATTGTTGCCGAGAATCGAATCCCTGCCTTCAGAATCACAAAGGTCGGCGCTAAACCCTAGCCTACCGAGGAAACACAATCAGTGGTTGTCGTATTTCGTATTTTGGGATTCTTCCAAAATTCACACCATTTCCTTTTAAAATTTCTGTCAAAACTATCAATATTTTTTTAAAAATTGAACATGAAATGATAACTCGATCTAGTACTACGAAAGAGGTAGTATCCTTTAACCCTTCGAATCTGTTTCTCCAATACTTACGTGTACTCTGCTTGGGGTATTTTTTGACCCCAAACGTTTTACACAATTTACGAGATTTTGATGCACTGGTGTTATTTGGAATTATTAATTAAGAAAGTGATACTATTTATTTTCTTTATTTACAATATCGTAGTAATTACAAAAAATAATGTTTCTAGAAAACATTCTAGCACATTCTAATAATTATACATAGGTGTCTATCTTACCACCATGAGAATGTTTGAAACAGCTGTCAAATCGTAATAGAGAAGTACCCCAAATTACCTCTCAGAAACAGCAACATAAAACTACAAAACGAAAATGGGCTCATTTTTAGAATTTTCCTTTTGTAATTTAGATGTCATTTGCATTTGTTGCATCATGCATGTTGCATTTCTGACCCCAACCGCATAAAAATCAAATTATTTCCAACAAAAAATCACCGGACCTGATGGTATATCTATAGTGGTTATAGGTCCTGTCTATAGTGGTTATCATGTCGGGATACTGATGCTAAGGTCGCGGGTTCGAACCCGGTCAAAGTCGGGGGATATTTGAAGTGCCAAAAATCGACGGAAAGCCTCCCCCAGTAGCATACAAGTCCACACCTATCCCTTCGTTACCTTCCAACACGCCAGTCATACCTCGGGTCCTCCATGGCCGTCGCCTAACCCGGAAATTCCACATCCTCCACAAACTTGCCCTAACCGCACAAAGAACTCACCAGCATTTCCCAATGCCCAATACGTCTATTTATCCGCTCCGAATCCAAACCGGTACCCATCTTTACAAAGCTATGATCAGACCTATGTTAATATACGCAAGCCCTATTTGGGGTTCAGCAGCTAAATCTCATATCTATAAGTTCCAGACGTTTAAAAATCGTTTCCTAAAGACCTTGGTTCATATGCAATGATCTACTTCATCTCGAGCTCGGCATACCCGCCATTACCACCAACATCAATCTGTGGCGTCATGCTGTTGCAATAATACTCAGACGAGAGTGGGTTAAATAATTGCTGGTTTATTTACTAAGTTCCACCACCAAAACAACCTTACTTACACAATTATATTAATTTAAAAATATCCCACTACTCGGAGTAATCAGTCGCTGCGGCTGCCACACCACTACGCTGAATATCACTTACATTCGATAGCGAGAAGCGCCGCATTCTACTTACGGACTAGTCCTTGAGTCTCCCTGTCCTTACGGCAAACACATTGCCGGCCCTATCCGCCACGCTCGCGGCCCGCACCCAAGCAGGCATTCGCCGACCGGCTCCCGGCCAACACAGAAAACGACACTTTTTTGGCATTCTGTAACATTCTGTTTTTCACGTAGACATAAACAAACAATAAAATGGTTCCGGAAGATTTAATGTGGCTCCCAATAAATTAGCAGCTTTTGCATCTCAAGACCTTTGCTTTATTTCAAAATGTATCTTTGTTCACAATTTCCTGCATTCCGGACCATAGTGTTGTACCTGGACGACCTCTGCTCCGTCCCGCAAATCGCTTTTTATCAGCGGCGTCGTTGACATGTGCGTGCTGTAAATTGCGCGAAGTCAACGCGATTTCCGCGCGCAATCGGAGGAAAGTGGACGATGGGCTCCCGATGGGCCTCGCCTGCCCAGCCGGGATGGGGAGAGAGAGCGGATTCTGCGCGCAGGGAGGGGTTAAAGGGAATTTGCGAACCGCGTGTACACTCGCGCATCGCTCGGAAGTGTGCGAGAGCTCCGACCATCGCGAACCGGTTGTCTTTAGCTCAGAAGCAACATTGCCGCTGTCTCGGCAGCATCGCAGCGTCTCCGACCTGGAGGTCATAGGTCGAATGATTGATTGTTAGTGATTCCGGTCGCGTCAACTACTATGGACATTGGACCCGTAAGTGTAGTGCATGTTTTTTATCGTTAGGTGGCGGCGATCTTTCCCTACGGCGAGATGCAGCGCCCTCCTACCGTCAGCTAGCGGGGTTTTCCCTCAACCAGGTATCTCCCACGAGCGGGGCACCGCCCCAGCCGGGACAAGTTCTAAGTCCTCGACCGGTCTCCCGGCTTGTGTGGTAGTGTAGTGCATGATAGTGTAAGAGTGTCCGTGTGTAAGGTGTCAGGATAGGACAAGGAAGAGGAAGGATAGATCGCGCGCGGTTCGTGGGCCGTTTGTTAGGGTACTGCTCCAGCATTCGCCTGGTGTTGATCGGAGAAACCACGGAAAGCTACCGATAGAGCAGCTGGACTCTAGAATTCTCCTCCAGACAGCGACTGAATTCGACCTAGCTGAAAAACTAGTGTCGAAAATCCTGTCGCTGTTGGAGCTCGAACCTAGGACTTCCCGGTCAGAGGCACTGAATTGATATCAGTTGATGCACTGAGCCACCGCTCCTGGTTGGGAGGTCATAAGGTTGGAGCCCCGATGGTGGTGTATTTTTGACATGTCAGTGAGTAACCCCAAAGCCCTCCGTCCAGTCCTTTTAGGAGATTTATATGAATATATAATTATGCATCTACTGCTTCTATTTTAAACGGGTATACTAAAGGATAACAATTTGTTTGCCCACCAAACTAAGATTGGTGATCTCGTAGGAGTTAATGTCGATATGTGGGTGCATAGGTTTGGTTGTAGGAAATTATTAATTATTCCGAGAAGTACTAGCAATAATTTGAAAGGAAACACTCACAACAATTAAAGACATCTTAAAATATCCGAAACTAACTTCATGCTACATAACTAACTAATTAAAATCCCACACACATGGCATTAGTGACCAGCGGATAAAATTCAAACGAATGTTTTTGAAGACTGAAAGCCAAATATTGCCGCAAGAAAGGTTGGTAGCATTAAGACTCCCTAAACCGTTTTAGCTGCTAACTATTCAGAAACTATTACAACTTTGTACGTTTATTTTTGTTTAAAATAAAGATCTCCTTATCCATATTATCTCATCTATTATTATTACAATACCTTACAATTATTACAATTACAAATGCCTCCATGCAATGGAAGGCAAAAGCCATCACTGCATTCAATATCCCAGAATGGGGAGTGTTCAAATGCGTAAGCCTCCACCGTATTCGCCAGAAATGAAAGTAACATTCATCTCATTACATGTTTCCGTCCAGCTCTCAATGTTATTCACGGTAGACGAACAATTGTGGGACATGTACTATAAACAGATTTGGCTAGACTTCCTGCATACCACCGCGGCATATTCCGTCTCTAAAGAGCGCTGCGGAAATGGGCAGGGACTACGAACATAAACGTATTATTTTGAATCCAACCATTAAATTTACAAACTTGGCACTACTATCGCCCGTAAAATTCTTTTGTTCTCTTGAAGGGTGGAACACAAATGTATCGTTCTATCACTTCCTAGTTTTCTTAAATTAAAGTTATCTAAAGTGAATAGTGGAGAGTTTGTCAGAAAAAAACTGAGAAATGTCTCGAATAATGCAAAATCCAGAAAACTCTAGTGAATAATTGTATACAAATTAAACGAATGTTCCTTTTCTAACCCCACACTGATGAAGCCAATTGGCACAATCTGGTTTTGAATGTTATCGCAAAAGAGGGGACAAAATAGACCTCTGGAGAATTTCTGTTTTCTTCAATTACGAACTAGATCATCTCGTTTTCTCTTTTCTATGATACTAAGTATTTCTTTACTATAATTCATTATTATAATGCCAGTGCCCAATCCCTAGAGACATACCTGGAAGAAAGGAATAATACGATGGATAGATCTACATGACGTATGATACGAATCATGATGAAGCGATTACGGATCCTAAGAGGTAGGGATGACCCAGAGAATGCCTGCCTGCAACTCGCTTTGTCCACTGGATCCAACGGAATCCCCGCATGGAGGGCTGACGGTCGAACTCACCTGATGCTCCGTGGAACGTTAAAAACTCGCTATCACAGTTTCACGGCGACCCACGTCGTTAATACAAAGGCGCGTGCCGTGAATAGTGCTAAGCCCCTGCTAAGCTCCAGCTCCCGTCGGGGAAGCCCACCAATGGGCCACTGCCAGCCGACCATGGGAGGTAGGAGCATCGGCGCATAGATTTGATTGGAAACCACATACAGGAGTCCTAGCGATGATTAGAATTCAGCTCGTTCATTTACCCTGGTTTCCTGCGATACGTCATGAGCAGTGATGGGTTGGGGACTAAGCCGCCCGAACCTTACTCCGTGCGCACCTTCGTTTTGCCCTTCACTTCTTCTTGGCAATGCTCGACATTCAAGGAAAATAGAGGAGGGTTTTTTCCCCTAGCGTACTGTAACGCTCAATCTTGACGCTCGTGCTGGCCAAGAAAACAGGTAGACCCGAGTGGGCGGGAGGGGCCCGGGTGACCTTACCGAGGCAAAATCGGGAAGATGCTCCTGGGAGGCGTATTAGGACGGATGACGGAGAATTAGAGCTACCAAAAGGGGTAATTACAAGATCTGTAGGGTGGGTAAAATCCCCGCAGGTATGAAACTACGTAGTGCGTAAACGACAGACTACAAACGTCAGACTACAGAGTCTTTGGATGGAGTCAGAGTCCTTGGGTAGCCCTTCCAGAGAAAGAAGGGCCATTGCGAGCCGTCCTTAATAAAACACTCATCGAGCGACCTTTAAACAACGGTCCAAGCGATGGAACGCGAGAAGTCTGACCACTCCTCAGGTGGCCCTTCCAGGGAAAGAAGTCCATTACGAGCTGGAGAGTCGGAGCGCCGTGTGGAGGCACGCGTGTGGAGGCGTGGGGCCACGAGGGGCCGTGCGTCATGCGCCCGCGTGCCGACGGGCCGACGGGCGACGTGCGATGGCCGGCGAGGGACGAGGAGAAGGGGGCGGGGCTTGTACTGGCGCGTGTCCATCAGGGTCATCAAAAGCGGTCGCCATCAATAACGCAGGCAAATAGAATCTCGGCGATGAATATGCAGTGTTTGCCGGGGTGACCCGGCGTGGGCGACACGCGGGATTTGGCGAGTGCGCTGTATACGACGCTTTTCAAACACTATTCGCCGATGAATATGCAGCATGGGAGACCCCACGTTGCGGCAGACCTCCCGCTCCCGCTCTCGCCCCCCGCTTCAACTCCCACTCCCACTGCCCAGTGGCCCATTGCACGTTCTCCTAGCCCCGCCCCTTCTTTTTGCTTTGGCCCATCTCCGCCTGGCACATTCTTTTCGCTCGTCCACACTTTCATCCTCTTCCTCGTCTCTTTTCCTCGCCCTCCTGTCACACATTCCACCCTCTGTTCATCGCTTCTCTGCCTCCTCCTGCTAGAGAAACGCACTCCGACCCATCATGTCTCCCACTCTTCTCAGTCACCTCCGCGGCGCCACTCTTGCAATCTCCTCACGACAACTGATCGGGGGCGCAGCATTCTCGCAAGGTCGTCGCTTTGGCGAGTTCCAGCTGGCGCCGCACAAAGAAGTGAAACACTTGTTGTCATTGCCAACATGATGTTTATTGTGCTAAGCCGCTTTCGATAGCTTAGCCATCAGCTCCACATCCAGCACAAGAGTTGAATAGTAGATAATACGGATTCAACTTCAATACCCAATTATGATGTGGACATGGAAGCCCCCCTGGAGGTTGTAGGGCCTGATAAGTGAAATACTACAGAGAGTTGGATTGAGGGAGTTTTTGACTTCCGGACTTTTCAATTACTTACGTCTTTGGTTTCGTGAGTACAGTGCAATTATAGCCGAGAGATGGCGGTGTCCCACGCCCATTGGAACGAGATCCGGTGCGATTTCATGTTGGCATGCGGGTGTTTCCCCCTTCAGGTATCTTCCCAGCGGAGCACGTCTTCAGACGAAACAACGGTCAGACGAAACAACGGTGACTCTCGACGGTCACTCGATATGTATTGTAGATTAGAACGTGTAAGTGCAAGTGTGTGTGTGTGTAAGGCGAGAGGAACAGGCAAGATTAAGAAAGGAAAGATCGTGCGCAATCTGAGACCCATTAATAAGGGTACTTCATCAACATTCGTCCGATATTGATTGGGATCACTGAAAACTACTGATCCACACTACCTAAAATGTCGACGGACACAGTTTTTCTTTGTCTCAGAGCCATTTTAGTCGGTGAGACAGAGCGGGTAGGGGTAAGATCGATGGGAATGAATCTGAATGTTGTGAAGAAATAACTGAAAAAAATTAATTCATGTAACACGTGTAGAATGATTTGTACATTGGAAAACTGATGTATGTTAAGACAGTTGAGTTGTTACCTGAACAAGAAGTTACCAATTTCATGCGGCCAACTTGATCTCTTTGCTCGACCATTTCCAAGTCAACGGCGAAGCACCGATACGTCGGTCTCCGGTATTAATTAAAAACATCTGGGTGTCCAACCACTGCAAATTTTCAACTCGTTTTACATCAAAGTACGTAAAGCTTCACTTGGTACACATTCTTCGTGTAACTACTACTGAAATTTTTTGCGTAATTTAAATGCGCTCATCTCACGCGTGACCTACTTACCATATGAGTTGGCTGTGTCAAAAATATTCGCTTCCGAAGGTAGCAGACAGATTGTCCGCCTTATCCTACTGAGGCTGGTGGTTGTTTTCCGTCCAATCCAGCCGCACATTAAGACACCCCATTACAGACAGCGCGTTTGTTCATTTCAATGAAAGGAAAAAATAAGTTGTAGCTACTGGGATCTGTGTATATCAAGCTTTTGTGAAATTACTAGAGCGATTTGAATTAGCCGATGAGAAGAAGTAAGACGGAGTGCAATGGTGAGATGGGACGGAGAGGAGAGGAGTGAGGCGTGTGGGGCCAAACTGCAAGGTTCACTGAGGTGCTTCATGAAGCTGCGGGCGAGGAAAACACGTAGCAAAGGAAGTAGGAGACAGGAGATCGGAATGTGCCAACGAGGCGAAGTGCGAGGAGAGGAAAGCAGGGCACGAGCGACCAAGAGAGGACAGCAGTGAGGTGGAATGGGATGTAAGGGGAAGTGGAGGAGGAGAAGAGGGTGACGTCTGAATGCAAGAAGGAAAGATACAGGACAGAGCGGGATGGACAGAGGACGAGAGAGAGAGAGAGAGTTGGACCACCGGCCGGCCAGTGGTTATGGAGTCACTGCTGTTTGGATGAAGGGGGAGTGCGACAGGAATAGGTTGATAGGAAGACGAAGAGCAAGGCCGGAAGACGTAAGGGACGAGACGACACGGAGAAGCGAGAAGCCAAATGACGCGGGGTGGGCGTGACGGAGTTTCGGGTGGAATTGCTGGTCGGGCAAGAGGGAGCGGGGCAGAAGCGTTTCATGGGAGTCGAAAACGAGGACGAGGGCTCGAGCGGAATGATAGGCCGGGACGGAAAGAACAAGGAAATTGAGGCGGGGAAGAGCTACTGGAGGCACTGCATGGTGTTGCAAGGGGAAGCGGGGAGCAGGGGGTTGGGGAGGTCCGAAGGCGAGGAGCGAGCCCGCTCGGGGTGGCCCATGGAGGGCAAGGCGGGGGGCGGGGATGGGAATGGGGCAGGGGTTAGAAACAGGGTGGGGGCGGGTTCCGCCGGAAAGACCAAGGCCCAACTGACGTCGGCGAACTCGACAGTTTCTTCGCAGTTCAAACAAGAACAAAATATCCCGACGGCGACGTCACAGCAAACGCACTCGCTTTGCAACACTCGGGGAAAATGGTCCGCATTGAGGAAGTGCTCAAACAACCGAATGACTATTCTCTCCCCGAGTGGAAAACAATTCTCTTTTTCGGCTCTCGGAGTTCGCAAGTTGTTGTGCTAGCACCGCTACGCGGAGGATACGCGACGCGTTGGAAAGAGAACCTTGTTCATTATCACTTTTCCTTTCACTCGCATTCAAGTTTCAAAGCTGCAAGTTATGGGTTCTTAATGTTTTCTTTGTACTCATTGCTCGTAGACGCAGAAACTCTTCTTCAGTTGTAGTTCTCAAATGTATCCGAACGATGGAGAACTGCAATTCTGAGTTTGAAAATCAATAACGCCAGAGGAACGGCAGGAGCAATTAAAAGCATAAATGAATTTTTCACGCTTACAATTCAAATAACGTTTCTAAAAGCCTAAGTATACAACAGGTAAAGTGAGTTCACTCACTAAAATGGAAGAATAATGGATCAAAACACATCAAACAAGTTTTCAAACGTGCAAGTTAAATACAAATAATGAACGAATGATACCTAATATTTTGTCTTTATTCCGATATTGTTAAGCTTCACCTATTATATTCAATTCGTCTCGACCTCAGAAATTCATTATTTACATTGTGTAAAATACACATGAAAGTTCGCATCATTCAAATGTGATTGCAGAAAAAAAAATAGGAGTCAGTACGTACTCTATTCTTCTATTTTAATGTTTTCTCGGTCATGTGAATCAACAGTTATATAAGTAGAGTGTCGATAACCAGGAATACATTTTAGAGACAGCTAATAGGATTCCAGACTTAATGTATTGTTGCCTCCCATCGATGCACACAAAACCTGTTTAGATGTACTTAAACTTTGCGAAACGTGACGCAAACGGATTTTATACGTTTGTGTGTATTTTCAATGGCACCTCGTAAACGAGAGAACTAAGATCAAATTGTTGTGCGATATCTAGAGAATATAAAATATTCGACAAATATATACATCATTAATGTTGTGACCAAAGTCAATAATACTAATACACAATGGGAACTAAAATAGGAGAGAAGTATAAATTGATAGCAGTTTCCTTGAGCTCTAAAATTCCTTTAATATCCTTTAAACTATACATAATTGGATGACTAATAAAAGTGTCACAGTGAGTTTGAAAGCATTTGAAAACAAGAAAGTTTCGCTGGAGTGTTATAAAATAATTGTTGGCATCGGAAGCGAACTACATATTTGATGTTTTAGCATTAATAACAAAATATCCCACATCCCAATTTACTATCACATCCAGCAAACGTAGAGCTCAAAAACTTGAAGTTACATCTGCATCCAGAAGCCATTTCTGAGGCCATCAGCATTTTTCAGTGGATCTGGTAAACTGAACGAACAAACTGATCGAGATAGGTTCATTGACCACAAACTTGCTATACAATACTTCTTACAGAGTTAAGGCTGCAAAATAGCTTGAGTTTTTTGGGAGTGCATCTGAAGATGTTTCGTGTTAAAAAAGAGACTCCTGCCGCCTTTTTTCTCCCTCGACACAAGGGAAAATTCTGAAAGCCAATTATTTAAGAACTATTAGTTTACCTCAGCGTAAGAATTATTGAGAATTGAAGATGTCGGTATTACCTTGTCTGGGCGAAAAGAAAATCGTTTTCTGTCGTAATTCGGGCGCGACAAATGTTATGCAGAGGCTGCGCGTCAAAACGCTGTTCACGGAGTCTGCAATGCTGTGAACTAGACGCACGAGCAACGTAAAACCCTAACTTTCAATTCCTTCACTCTTTACTTACTTAGCGGATTCGGTGGTATAACGGTCAGCGTACCGGACTTTTGTACCCGAGTTTGCGGGTTCAAACCCGATCGGAGCCGTGCATTTTAAGGGCGAAAACATCCCTCGTACGCCTTCCTGCGGAGGGGAAGTAAATCCGGCTGTGCCATGTAGAAGGTTTACTGCATGTAAAAGATCCTAAAAGCCTAAAAGAAGCCTCTGAGCAAAATTGAGATCCGTCAGTTTCGTCGCCCAAGGTAATACTTCCTTTCTCCGCTAGGTGGTGAAACGAGCGTATCGAAATTTGCGTGGTTAGACGGAAGAGCGGGCCCGATGGCCCGAGTCTCGCCACGTAAAATAAGGCATTAACTAAACTACTCGAGCGCGGCGCGTTGAAACGCAACCACTTTGCTTCTCAATCTTCAAACAATGCGATCGCGTCGCGTGTCTACTAGTAGGAGGCAAAGATTCCGCGGCAATATGCAATAGTATCTCTCTGCTCGTTTCTAGTCTCCGCGCCGTGGCGCGCTCTGACGTCCCTCTTGGAAAGCAGTTGAAAATTTCAAAGGAGTTCTGCCGTTCCAAAGAGATTGATACGAAAAATGTACTGCCTTTCTCTCTGGAAGTTCGCCCGCGGTTTTTACAGAAAAAATTATACTAAGTAACGTTTTAAATATATACCCTTTGCTGTTAATCAGCGCCAAAGATTTGCTAAAAAATAATTGACGCCAAATTTGATGTAAGTACGGCCCCAAATTTGAATTATTTTTGGCCGTCTGTGCCAAAATACAGTAACATTTAATCTTTTAAAATTATACTTTACACATGCTAGCTAATTTATTAAGTCAAGAAGTAACAATAAACATTATTTTCTTTCTTGAGTCTCTCACTGTATAGAAACTTTTATGTACCAGAAACGATTTGACTAGGCAACTAAATTTCTGTATCGATTTTAATCACTTAATGTCATCTATCAATGCATCGAAACGTAGGCCTACATGTATTATATGTGAATTTCTTGTAATGACGATTGATTGATTTATGTTTCAGGGCGCGTCAACTGCTCTGGTCATTAGTCCCGTTAGTGTAGTGCATGCTTTTTCTCGGGAGATGTGATCTTCCCCCGCTGGATGGCAAGATCCGGCGCCTACCTATCGTCGGCTAGTGGGGTTTCCCCCTAACCAGCTCTAAGCTCCCGAATGGTCTCCTGGGATGTGGTAGTGTAGTGCATGTTAGTGTAAGTGTGTGTGTAAGGGGAGAGAATAGGACAAGGAATGGGAAGGACAGATCGCGCGCGGTCCGTGGCCCGTTTGATAGGGTACTGCTCCGGCTTTCGCCTGGTGTTGATCGGAGAAACCACGGAAAACTACCGATCAGAGCAGCCGTCCGCTAGAATTCTCCTCCAGACAGCGACTGAATTCGACCTAGCTGAAAAGCTAGTGTCGACAATCCTGCCGCCGTGGGGAGTGGGAACCTAGGACCTCCCGGTCAGAGACACTGCAGTGACATCAGTTGATGCACTGAGTCACCGCTCCCGGTTTGTAATGACGATATTACGATGTATTATGTAGTGTTGATATTACGATATATCTTATTGATACCAGCGTTCGTGAGCAAGACAACGAGCCGGCCGCTGCCAGCGCGTTAGATTTCCCCGAGAGTGCGCCGTTTAAATCCTGTGAGAGAATGGAGGTTTTCGAGAGCAGACCACTCCGTTTTGTGTAGCATATTAACATAGGAAAAATCTATCCCAGTAGACAGAGAGCGTAAATGTTACAGAAACTTGGGAACATTCCATGACGCAGTCGGCGACCACGTGCGTCGGGAACATTAAAGAGATCGTGGGAGTATGTGATATATCACAGAACGAATCGAGTCTCAGACGATGTACGAAATATAAATTAACAAATGAAAGAGACGGGCAGAGGTTCGTGGAGCGGCCCACGAATTTATCTAAAATGTACAAATGAACTCCGAACCAAAAATATTGCTATCAGTAAAATTATAATGAGCCGCGAACTGCGATTACACCACTGGCCGGCGTGCTGCAGTTGTGAGATGGGAAACTAGTACCTCGCAGTAGGTGACCAAGTTGGAACGTTTTAGTGGCGCATATCACCCTCGAACATAGTAAAGGATAAATCCCCGGTACTGCAAGGTGCACATTCTGCCAAAAGTTCTCCAGTGGTGTTAGACTCAGAAACAAACAGACAGCCGGTTCCTGCCCATCCTCTTATGTGGAATTTATTGTTCGTGGTAACTACATTCTAATTATCTTCAAAATTCGAATCCAGTACTAATTCGAAATTAGTATTGTGAGGTCTCAGCACATGCTGGATACAGATCCTCTTTTGTCACATAATCTCCATCTTTGTGGTCTACTTAAAGTCGCTTCAAGAGGCCTAGAATTTGCCTCCAACCTACAGATAAAGAAAGCAATGAATATGTGGCTAGCTTCTCAATTTAATTTTTTCTTCTTCTGAGGGTATTGGAAAAATGGTGGTATAGTAGATGCAGTATACTGAAAAGCTTGGTGTCTCTGGTGAAACATGGTCTCAATGTAAATTTTGTACTGTGGTTGTAATCATTATTATAAACATTGAGTGCACATTCTTATTGAATATTGTACAACTCAATTTACTAGTTACAGTCCATATTCGCATGTTAAATAGTGCGTTATATTCAATTCCCTCTCGTCGTATAGAATAATAGTTTGGAAGTTTTAACAACTTTCTGAACCAACTCAACACAAGAATAATGAAAATATACTTAAACAAATAATGAGACTGACCGACGATGCGAATAAACCTATTGTTTATTGTTTCAAATATTAAAACGAATTACAAATATAGATTGGTTAAATACTCTCGCAGTATAAAGTATTCAGCAAATTATACGTATCCAGTATAATTTACCAGTTTTCTGCATCTATAAGAACTAATCAAAATGTACCCGTAAAAGCGAAATCTGCTTGAGGCATTGCGTGAATTTGAGCCCCAGACTGTACGATTTCTTTATAAATATCCTCTTCTAGCAAAAATGAACTCGTTTAATAAAAAAAATTATAATTTTTTAATATAATAGTTATTCATATATTTATTATAACAGTTGATTTAAGACCTACACTCAAAAACTATACAATAAACGATAAATTCCAGATGAAGATATCACTTAATATTACACACATACACACAAACATATCAAATATTGAGACGAAACGGACGTAGTCCATTCCTCTCCATCAAGAGATGGCCACATCCCATGAGTAGCCATCGTGAGATTTGAAGAACGGGCGCAGTTGTCGTCAGAGGGTGACGCGCAGCGACGGTTAGGTTCAAACCGGTGACTTCATGATATCAGCCAATTAGGCAAGGGCCGATAAGACCCGAGGCTGCCATTGGTCGGAATCAGTCACGCGAGGTGTCTGAAATCGGACATCCCAGGTGTCTGATCATCTCTTCTGAAATTTCGTGGAAGTCGGACGAGTTTTTCGGTAGAGGTGTGTGCGAGAAGAAAGTAGATGAGACGAGCTTAGGCAGACCATGCTCTAAGATTCATGAGTGGCAGAAAACTATTGCTTTTCACAAAGTCAACTAGTCGCAACGAGAACTGTGCAGTTGAATGTTGTTAGTGCATTACGAAAATTTGGTCCGTGATTGTAGCACGAATGCTGATTCCAACGATGAAGATTATTCAGTAGACTCGAGCCCGAGCCGTGAGAGAACTCTAACGCTAGTAGTGTGAAATTGCGGAAACGTGTGCCGTAAGCTGATAATAAAAACTGCGGGACCACTAGTTACAAACTGCACGCCGCCCGGAAAGCCGTCTGCGAAGAATTTCTACCCAGAAGAAGAAAATCAGAATTATAAATTATCACGGACTATCCGAACGTGAGTAAAACTCGACTCGGTGCACATCCGAGAAGGTGGTACAAGAATTGGGATATCGCGAGGAGGAGAGCTGCCTGAGGGGAACGCCGTGGACTTTGAGAGGTCACCGCCGACGCCGTCGCATCAGTACGAGTCGTGCGGAGCGCAGCCGTCCGTCCCGAAGCGGGCAGGCGCCGCCGGCCCGTCCCGACGTCGACTCCGAATCTGCGAGCATGCTGCCCAAAGAGTAGTGGAATCCCGAGGTACACACCGCCGAGACACTGATGATGAGAGTGAGTACCCGTGAAAGTTATAAAAACTGTCAGAAAGCTGAATGTTAAATTAGATTCAAAGGAAAATTAATTTTGTTTTAGAAGTCATTTTAAAATTGTTTTATAATTTGAATCTGGGCAGGAAGGCATTTCTAGCCTCCCATAAGCTGTACTTAAATTTAAGTGGTTCAGTTTACGAATGAAAGCGTAACATACAAATTAAACAGATTAATATTGCAGTAGTAGTGTGCAAGATTTGAGGAAATAACAGGAATATATTCCAATTCCACGCCAGCTGGTAGCGTAAGTTTATGAGTGTTATTTCATGAATACTAAAATGTATAAAATCATGAGATTAGTGATAATTTAAGAAGTTTAGGAAAGAAAAATTGCTTGTTGCAATTTAAACACCGGTGCAATGCAGAGGCTTGCACATTGTATTTTTTTGTAAAATTTGTATTGTTGAATCTTTCGACCAATGAATTGTTTTGCCAAGCAAATCGTAGCGCCTATTATTAAATGTGTGTGAGTTTCCCAAGTCACGTACCAAGTAGGGTTTCCTGGGAGAGTAAAACAATTTGTAAAAAAGAATAGACAACTGGTAGGGCCCGGCGACGGAGCGGCGGAGAGGACGTCGCACGTTACTGGTGATACCCACGCTAGAAATCTTTCTCGTGGGGTAAAAGCGCCCTGACCCTTCAAAGGTTGATGAATGCCGGCGCGTCGCGTAAAGAGAGACGACGTGTTCCGTCGCAATATATACATAATTTCTTTTGTAAATCCTTAATTAATTTTGTATTGTACTTTTTTCTACATCCTTGGAAAATTTTCCCACTAATGTAAAAATATTTGCAAACGTTTGTAATAATGTATATAACGATAGTGAATTTTTTTACAATTATTAGGTTTTCTATGGTTATTTATTTATAGTTACAATACTATTACATTGACTTTAATTGACGTCACTCACGGGCATCAGCCTTGACATCTTCAAGAGCGAGAATCCTTGGGAAATAATTTATGGTAAAAAAGAACAACTCATTAAAAAGTATTATAGTAAATTCAAAATTATATTAAATTTATTTGCACAGTACGCTCACAGATATATCGCTTACTTTTTAAAATCAAGCAGAGGACACGCATTAAACCACCACTTTTAACACACACTTTAAACAACCATTTACGAACCGATGAGAACATTAACACTTTGGCACCTTTATATATCTGACAAAAAAGGTTCACATCTCACATTACGAGAAAATTACTTAGTACACGGCAGGTGTAAGAGCATGATACTGACTTCATTTCCTCGTAAAAAGAATGTTGTACGAAGTTCCACATCAAGAACGGTCAGTTCTTTTCTCTTTCTCTTCCAACGGCGCGCAACAACTAGCGAGCCGGCACAGGCACGCATGGCGAGCGGAAAAGTTAGGAAAGTAAACGTCCCGACGGAGCGCCGGATCGTGAAGCGGGGGCGGGGGCGGCGGCGGGGGCGGCGGCGGGGGCGGCGGCGGGGGCGGCGGCGGGGGCGGCGGCGGGGGCGGGGCTGCGAGGGGCGCGCCGAGCGGCTGCCTTTGCCCGCCCCCAGGGAGCCGCGCGAGGGAGCCAAGGCGCGCGCGCCAAGCGACCGGACAGAAAGAGAGAGGAAGAGGAAGAAGAACAGAGAGCGAAAGCCGGAGAACCACAACACCGGCTGATTATACCGCGTTCGTGGCGGCCTGGCCCCCGCGCGTTCGTGCGTCCGACCGCCCGTCCGTCCGGTCGCCTGCCGGTACGCCGAGAACGTCTCACCCGCTGCGCCCTCGCCGACCCACCCTCGTCACCACCCTTGCCTGTCAGGCCCCGCCCCCGCGCCTCTACCCAGTAGCCCTTCCTCCGTCGCCCTCATCTCACTGGCCTCTCACAGCCTCGATTGCCCCAAGCAGGCCCCCGACCCGCCCGCGACCTGCATCCTCCCCCCGCCACCTCCCCCGCCCCCGACCCACCCCCACCCCCACCCCACTCGCGAGCCGCCGCCGACCCACCTCCGCTCCGCTCCCTCCCCGCGCCCTCGACCCGTCCCCGACCCGCCCTCGACCCACCCTCGGCCGTCCCGACCCACCCCGCCGCGCCCCCGACCCGCCGCCGACCCGCCGCCGACCCGCGCCGACCCCGCGCCGACCCGCCGCCGACCCCGCCCCGCCGCCGACCCGCCACCGCGACCCGCCCTCAACGGACCCTCCCTATCCGCCGCCTGGACTTCCGTAGCCGCGCGTCCGGACGTCCGCGGGTGCTCCTTGTGAGCCGGTGGGCAGCGGGGCGCAAAGGGGGCGGGGCCCCGCCGCGTCTCCCGTGCGTTTGCGCCGAGACCCAGCACCGGGGCTCCATTACCTGGAATTCGCGGCCGACGTGCTGGGACCCGGCGCTTCGACATAGCCCGTCCTCGCCTCCGCTCCGCCCGGCCCCGCCCCCTCCCCGTCCGCGGCCGCGCTTCCGCACCTGGCCCTGTCCGAGCCGCGGGAGGCGGCCGCGCCGGGGCTCCAGCTGCTCGATATGCGGAGAGCGCCGCCTCTGTCTCAAAGCCCCGCGCCGCAGCCTCCTCCGCCTCCTCCGCCTCCTCCTCCTCTTCCTCCACCTCCGGCTCGTCTGGTCCGCAGGTAAGCGTTCGTTACAGAGATCCAAAGCGCGACCCGCCCCTCCTCCGGCTCTCGGAGCGTTAGTACCGTCGAATGTAGATAGGGCACGTCCGCGCCCGCAGCCGCCCGCGCCGGCCTCAACGCAAATACCTCGGCTTCTCGCGAGCATGCAGGGAATTCGAAGAACATGCCCATTTTGATGAAATGGCCTCTGCATATTCAAAATTATTTAAATTCACACTCATTTACCAAAAATATCGTTCAAAGAGTAAATCGTTCAAAGAAGATTTGGCGTGAAAAATATCCGACAGTTGAAAAAATCAAATTAAAATCAAAATACAGCGGAGTTTTTTTAAATAAATCATCAAATAATCACATTAAAGAGAAACAAGCTGACGATCTGAACAGAATGGGGTAATTGCCTAACATCATGTTTAAAATGAAACTTTTCATGCTTAAAGGGTTCTCTGTAGCTATTTATGCATGTGATGATGCGAAACCCATACGTCTTATCTCGCGAACAGCAGCGGTTCAAGACCAATGGTTTTCAAAATATTCGAGAACTATGAAAAACTAACTGAAGAAAGAAACTAACCCGTTATCATTTTCCATGTGATCATATGCCTCCTATCCTTCCCCAAATACGAGCTATTGCAGAAGACGCCGTTTTCAAAGGCAAGTCAAATCTTCATTTTTTTTGTTTCTTAACGCTTGAAATAATTTCTAGGCTATATTTGTTGATTTACATTTGATACAAGCTCACGGACAAGTATAGAGAAGAGTGATCAAATTTGAGAGCTGCTTCATTGGTAAAATACAACAATGACTCACCAAATGGCGGCAGATTGTATAGAAAAGGCCAACAAAACTACGCACGCTTTCTGTGAAAATGCACCTATACTCTCCCAGCGACGAATTGGTAATCATTTCTTTTTAAATATTGACTCTAAACACTGATCACAATACGAACTTTGTAAAACAGTACTGAAAGCATCTTATGCCATAAGAAATAATAGCGATGGGTCAAAATCCTAAGTCACGTTATAAACGAAGAAGCAGAGATAAATTGATGTTAAAGACTTCTAAATTCAGTTACAACACAAAGCTATGAGCAATGATGACTAGAATTATTCCGAAATTTTACATTTATTGTTTGTTTAGTTGCGTCAGAATCAGTACGTCACAACTGTATTTGACGATTGATGCGAAGAAAAAAATCTTACATTTAATCCCCAGAAGCTATAAAAAATACCATCTCAGTATTTGATTTGTGGATCAAAGAAGTGGACAAAAATTGTCAATCGAAATGGCAAACATTGATCGAAAATAATAATTATTACAATGACAATTCCACTCACAAAATGATCGATTTTTATTACTAGCTACAGATTGATTATTTTGATTACTACTTTTATATTTGATAACTACTTTTATTTTTTTCTTACTGGTATAGCAAATGAAGGTGTGATAAGTGAGATCGCGATTTTCTTTGTTTTGTGATTTGAAAGGTAATGAATACATAAAAAGTTTAAGAAGTTGAAGAAGAAAAAGAAAATGAAGTATAAGAAAATGTAATGAAGAAGAATGAGAAGAAGGAGCAGGAAAGTGAGAAGGAGAAGGAGAAGAAAGAAACTGGGAAGATGAAGAAAAGTAAGAGAAGTAGAGGGAAGATAAATAGGATGACACGGGAAGAAGAACAAGAACAAGAAGACCAGCGTTGTATACACGTATACTGAATGCTACTTGTGTATTACACGTATACTGAATTGATTCTGAATATCATGATGACCTCTTAAGTATATCAGTTTAACTTTGATGATGTGGATTAATTAACTGACTTTATAAATTTAAATGTTCGCACGTACGTACTAGAGGGATTCAATACAAAATTGCAATATTCAAAACTATTTACTATATTTATAACTATTTTATACAAGTAGGAGTCTCTTTTCCATGATTTTGTATTTCTGTTGAAGAGGGTGGTTACGGAGTGATTCAATTGCGGAGATCAAAAAATATTGGAACACTGGAAAGTGCTCACCGCACACACCAAAAGCGGAGTTTATTGCAAGTTTTTGTGGGGGATAATTCGAGTATGGATTTTTAGATACACATAACAGCATTTACATATTATTACTTTGCAGCTCTTTGATATAATTTATATATTATTATATTATATAAAAAATAAAAATAAATATCTTATTGTCTCGGCTATATTTATGAAACTCATCCTTTCGTTAAGCAGATGATATCGTAAAAACCTCTCCCCTTCTTCTAGAAAACGCTTTAACCGTTGACTTTTTTAAAGAATTCGTCCGAGCCGCCCGCGGAGAGGGGCCGTTCCCCAGGGAGCGCGGCCGCAAGGCGCCAGGCCGCGCGCACGGGCGTTTTTCTCAGCGCCGCCCATGGGAAGTGGGCCATGCGCCCCGAAAGCGGCCAGCGGCCAGCCACCACCGGCCACCCGCGAACGCCCGCGCCGCCCACGCGCCGGTGGCAGCGACGACGCGGGGAAGGCAGCGAAGCGGCCGCGGGGGCGGGGCCTGACAGTTGAAGGTGATAACTGGTAACTAAGAACATGTTTTGTTATGTATAGAGGAGTATTGTGGAATATTACGAAGTGTACTGGAAATAAATAACTCAGACGACTGTTTCTAAAAGAAATATATAACTATATTTACACAATAATTTACAAAATAAAAATCTCCGGCAACCTTTCCAATTCCTTAGCCGTGAAACCCCCGCGACCGTCCCTAGGCCCAGCCCAGTACCACTGCTTTATGGCAGGCTAGCAACGCGTGGTGCGAAGCTGTCGGACACAGAGTCCCTTAACTATCGTTACAACATGGCCTGACGCCAAACCGGTCTTCGCCTCGAAGACCGCGTGCTAGGATAGCACCGGAGATATCACTCGGCCTTTCGACCTTCTACATATCCCGCGTGGGCGCAGTTGATGCAGCCTTAAGTACCCGGAGGCTTGCCCCCTCCCCTCGGCGCTCCCATGCCGGCGGGCGTCAGGAAGGCTCGACGGCCAGCCTCCTCTAGGAGTCTTGCGACTCGCACTAACCTTTCTCTATAGTTATTTTTGGAGAGTTTCCTGCCCCATCCCCCTGGCCTATTCAGCGCGTTTTCAGCTCGGCGCGCGTCAGCGTGCACAGCACATGCCAACCGCCCCCAATCCCGCATCCGGCTTAAGCATGGGGGAGGACGGTTTTTCCGGCACGGGAAAGGAAGCGATGCGCGACGCCAGAGTATACTTTGTGCGAGAATAAACTCCTGTTCTTACTGGATGACATCATGATGTGTATCATTTACTAATACCAAACAACAGGGCCCCCTGCGGGGCAGGCGGGGACGAGGGGCGAGAGTAGTGGCGGGGAGGGCGGTCATGGAGACGGTGGCGGGGCGAATCCCGGTCAGAGCTGTCACGGGGGCGAAGGCGCAGGCGGAGAGTCGAAGGTTGGGAGTGGACGCAGGGCAATTGGAGGCGGCGGCCGGCGAAGGCCGGGGGCAGGTGGGCCAGAGGCGGAGACGGTAGCGTTAAGGAGCCGAGGGTAGATACGGGGAAGAGCGGTGGGTCGGAAGGCGGGGGGCCGAGGACTGGGGCAGAGACGGACGCTCAGGTGGTTGATTGATTGATTGCTAGTGATCCCGGGCGCGCCAACCACAGAAGTCATTAGTTACGTAAGTGTAGTGCATGTTATTTCATCGGGAGGTGGCGATGATCCCCCTGTTGGATGACGAGATCCGGTGCCGACCTACCGTCGGTTAGCGAGGCTTTCGCTAATCAGGTATCTTCCATCAGCGGGGCACCGCCCAAGCCGGGAGAAGCCTCCCCCCGGTCTTCCGGTATGTGGGGTAGTGTAGTGCATGTTAGTGTGTATGTCAGGGGCGAGGATAGGACAAGGAAGAGGAAGGAAAGATCGGGGGCCGTCTATGGCCTGTTTCTTAGGGTACTGTTCCATCATTCGCCTAGAGGCCGCGGGTTGCAGGGGAGGCCGCAGGCGGGGTGACCGAGAGGGGCAGGGCAATTGCCCGTCACTTCGTGCTTTCCCAGGCACAATGTACTCTCAAAACGAGATTTTGAAAACGGTTCAATGGAAATAATTCAAGTACCAACGAGATGAATGTTCGTTTGTCATATATGCAGAACACTCGCATACATGAGGAGTTGTTAAGAAGTCAGACTTATTTCTTGGATGTTCCTAACTGTCAATAATTGTATATGTTACAAATCTTTTCTCTCGTTACTGATTTAATTTTTATTCACATGTCTTACAAAACCTGTATTTAGGACATTCTTTGTTTTTAATACTTTTGTAAGTTATGTCTGCTAGGAGAAACACTGCGATTAATTTTCTTGATATAAATAGTAATAATTATAAACACATATCATGAAACTCAGCTGCAAGATTAAACACCAAAATTACGAACTAGACAATACGTTTGTGACAATTTCTTTTATCAATATCCGCCTAATTCGTAATGTCAAATTATCTTTTAACCCAGGATTCTGGACTTCGACAATAAGAAGAAAGAATTGCGTGTGTGATGCTGAAACGTTTGCATGCAATTTATGTAAAGACAGTATCAAACGGAGAAGCTGGGTCATTCAATTGTGATGGAAGCAGAGGTCGACTCTGTCCAATCTAATAAGCAACAACGTCAAAACTCGACATAGGTCTTCTCTCTGTTCCTTAGGAGCGAGCGATGGTGGCTTTTCCGATATTGTCCCATCCCATAACAGTCCTTCCATTAGCGGCCCTTCCAATGTCGGTGTTATAGATAGTGACATGTCTGATGGCGGCTCTTCCAATGGCAGTGGCGTGAAACCACGATGACGGTGACGGTAACGAAAATAGTGACGATGACGGTGATGATGACGGTGACGATGACGGTGACGATGACGGTGACGATGACGGTGATGGTGACGGTGATGGCGACGGTGATGGCGACGGTGATGGTGACGGTGATGGTGACGGTGATGGTGACGGTGATGGTGACGGTGATGGTGACGGTGATGGTGATGGTGACGGTGACGGTGATGGTGACGGTGGTGGTGACGGTGAAGGTGACGGTGAAGGTGACGGTGAAGGTGACGGTGAAGGTGACGGTGAAGGTGACGGTGATGGTGACGGTGATGGTGACGGTGACGGTGATGGTGACGGTGACGGTGACGGTGATGGTGACGGTGATGGTGACGGTGATGGTGACGGTGATGGTGACGGTGATGGTGACGGTGATGGTGACGGTGATGGTGACGGTGATGGTGAGGGTGATGGTGAGGGTGAAGGTGACGGTGATGGTGACGGTGATGGTGACGTTTGCGGTGAAGGCGGCGGTGGCATCGGAAACGACGTCGTTGGCGACAGCAGCAGCGCCAGCAGTAAGCGCGTCGTGTACGCCGTCTTCTCGCCCTTTCTTATTGTCGCGCTGCTTTAGAAATCGCCGCGCAACGCACCTCGGTTCACTGGTCACGATGACGCCACTTTTGGCACAGAGCGCCCGCTCTCGGAGTTCCGCGCTCGCCGCAGCCGCGGGTTTCGCCAACACTTTCCACTGCGCGCCGGAAAAACAGCAGGATTTTTGCGGCTGCGCGGGTTGTCTGCGGAGTTTGAAACGGGCGCCGCGTCTGGGACTCGTGAACGGCCGGCCGCGGAGCCCGTCTAACGGAGTTCCCGCGGGCTAAGGCATTCGGGCGGTGGCACCTGGCGCCCACGCCAACCCTCCCTGCGTACGCAGCCGCCACCGCCACAATTTCTCGAAAAGAACTTCTCCTCTTCAGTTTTGTTGATGACATTGTTCTTCGTCGTCTTCTTCCTCTTCACCATCTTATCATTCGTCGTCTTCTTCTTCACCACATCATTCTTCGTCTTCTCCTTCACCACATCATTCTTCGTCTTCTCCTTCACCACATCATTCTTCGTCTTCTTCTTCACCACATCATTCTTCGTCTTCTCCTTCACCACATCATTCTTCGTCTTCTTCTTCACCACATCATTCATCGTCTTCATCTTCTTCTTCACCACATCATTCATTGTCTTCGTCTCCTTCTTCACCACATCATTCATCGTCTTCGTCTCCTTCTTCACCACATCATTCTTCGTCTTCGTCTCCTTCTTCACCACATCATTCTTCGTCTTCGTCTTATTCACCACATCATTCTTCGTCTTCTTCTCCACCACATCATTCTTTATCTACCTCACCACATCGTTCTTCCTCTTCTTCATCTCATCACTCATATTCTTATTAATCAGCTCATCATTATTCGTCTAACCCTTCTTCTTCTCGTTGTTATTCATTTCTTCATCTTCTGCTTCCATGTGTCTTCCCTTTCCCCTTTCTTCTTCTTGCTCTTTTCTAACTTTTCCAATTTCCACTTCTTTTCTCTTATTTCTTCTTCTCAGTCGTCTTCTACTCCTGCGTGTTCTTCTTTTTGCCCACATTTTGTATTCTGTTTCCTATTCTTGTGTTTCTTTATCTCCTTCTCCACTGTCTCTTTCTTTTTCTTCAACTTCTACATCACTTTATTTCTTCCGCTCCTTCTTCATTGTGTTTCTGTCTCTTTCGCTTCTTTACCTTGTTTTTCTTCTCTCCTTGTTCTATTTTTTGTTAATTCCATGTTAAATATAAAGTGTTTACAAATCAGTTATTGATAATTGAATGTTACCGGGTGCACGTTGCTTAGATTTCTTCTTCTTCCAGAAAACATTAGATTAAAATCCCCCTTAAATCGGATTCAAACACAACCCAACACTTGCCAACTGGGTCGGCTTGTCAAGAACAGCAACCGGGTCGGCTCCTCTAGAACAGTAGGACAATTTATTTCTGAATGCCATGTTCAGGAAAGAAAAAAAATGTTTGCGCTGCACTGATTCGGCTACATTATATATACAGGAAGAGTCAATTAACTTTAACACCATCTGTATTTTTTGAACGGTTGAAGTTATTGGAATGCAGTTTTCACGGATATGCTGAGGGAATGGGGCTAATTGATGTATGCATTCGTTTCCATTTTATCACTTAATTTTACGAAATATTGAGGTAATTTTGATTTTTCAAATGGAACTATACATATATTTTAGTGATGACGAGCGTAAAACGGCGAATCCAATGATATATATATATATATATATATATATATATATATATATATATATATAGTCATATGTTACATGAACGGTTTTTTGGGGTATTTTGAACTTTTGCGACTCGTACTTAACAGATATTTTGAATCCACCAGCCAAGGTCATGCAGCGCTCTCTGCTAACACGCGCTTGGGTCGTTACAGTGCCCGTTAAACACGAGTCGCAAAAGTCAAAATTACTCAAAAAATTGCTTATTTAACATATAACAATAATTATACCATTGAATTCGTCCTTTTATGCCCGTCATAATAGATTAAAAATGTATATTTCCATTAAAAAGTTACCTCAATATGTCGTCAAATAGAAGTGATGAAATGGAAATGAGTATATGTATAAACTAGCAACATTCCCTCATTCGCTTCTGTGAAATCTGAATTGCAATAATTTCAACCGCTCAAAAATTGCTGGAGGTGCTAAAGTTACGTGACTTTCCCTCCATAGTTATATTGAAAGTAATGTACTTCCGACGAACTGGACCGTCGTTTAGTGCAATGAATTGGAATTTGTGTGTGGGCGTTATTTTTTCTTCTCTACTGTGTAAATTGATTTATCGACGGACTCCCCTAGGCATTACAGAGTAGCATGCTATCCGTGAATACGTAAGAATACCCATTTATTTTCCTTCAGTAAAATGAAAAGATGAGAGAATAAAATGTCAAAATATACATAACACTACTTTGATTTTCTCCTATTTCAATAATTAAAAGTATGATAAAATGTCAAGGATATAATGTGAAAGAAGATAATATTAGAAACATGCAATTGACACACACTTTCCAGCGTCGAGGTGGCAGCAACAACCATAGCAGCATGGAAGCCAACGAAAATCATGAAGGTTGCGAGTAGTGAGATATGGTGTTTTGCAACAGCAGGTGCAGAACATTCTCGTGAATCCGTCGCCCGGAGAGAACCGCCGGGGTGATAACAAATCTAATCTGCTGAAGTAACACAGACGACGGAGAAGTTTTGCACCATGTACACGTTTCACGATGGCCCAGAGATGGAGAAGAAAGAGGTCAAAAATTTATCGGATATTAAATTAGGAGAGTCTCACAGATTGTTATCTGCTAATTGTTTTACTAAGCCACCAGTCTGACGTTCACGCATTTTATGATATTTAGGTTGCAGAGATCCCAGCAATTGTCATGCTACATTTGGTATTAGCTGGGGCATCGAAGAGAAGGAATTTGCGAACGAGAAAAGGTAAAGAATAAAAATAAGGGAAAGAAATATAAGGGAAAAGATAAGGAGGAGAATTTGATTTAAACTGATACTGGGTGCTCTATATACACTTAACCATTCTGTATTTTTACATATTCTCATTTCAGTCATATGAAGGCAGTGTATAATTAAAAAAGAAAAACATGCATGTAACAAGTAATATATTTCAACTTCCAGTCAATGACCCCCACCTCGATCAGGTTTTTGTCCAGTTTCCTTGATCCATTGAGAAAATGCTGAGATGGCGGCTTTATTTGCTTCTGGACGTAAACGTAGCTTCCCTATGTGCACGTTTTGTTGAGCTCTCCTTTTGTTTCTAGTGGGAGTAGAGCTCATTTTAAAAACTTCTCATATTTGAACTATATATAGTTAAATTTTTGAGAAGGGATTCTGGAACTCACGAAAGCGTGCGAAAATTATCTTCTCCCTTAAATGACATATACAATTTTATACTGCTTTTTGACTAAATAAATAAAATCGAAGACCCGGTACACCGAGGCCCCAATAACTAGTTCCGTTAGAAAGCAATATTCCCAACTATAACTTCGAAGGCCGGGAAGTGTAGGTTCTAGTCCTCATGATGGTCGGTATGAGACAGAGGCGAAGTACCTGGGTCGATACCAGCCACTACCTCAACGGGAAAACCAGAAGCTGGCTGGTATGATTGGACGCTTGCGTGGTTTCGTCCTTTCAATGCAAGGCGGATGCCGATTTTCAAATAACGAGCGAGTTTATATGAATAAATGTTATAAATTTCCTATTATTTTTTTCCAGAGTTGTGCTCTGGATATTTCTGCTATAAGATGTGACTTAAAAATTCATTAAAATATTTATGAAGGTATTAGATATGGGCTTAGTAAGATACATAGTTTGCAAGTAATAAAGAGAACGGGGAGAAAGGTGTACATGAACAGTTGTGGAGAAAAATGAATATCAAATCAGATGAATTAATGACCATGTCTTTTTTTAGTTCCCTAAGATAGCACATTTTTTCCACAGAAATTTAAAAAATAAAACGCTTATATCAAACATAAAGCATCGAATTTCTTCTTAGCATATGTTGTAATGTGGACAGATAATAGAACAAATGAATTTGATTCGAGTAGTAAAAATCAGAAAGGATCAACTTTGAGCGAAAATTGTTATAAAAATGTTAAACATTTAGTGAAAAGAAAGGAGATATGATAATTGGAACAAAATGGGACAGACTAAATAACAACCGCAGCATGGGAAAAAAATTGACAATATTCAGCCGAAACTTGTAGTAAGACGAAACGTGAGGCGAAGTTGGTTTAGAATTCTCTAAATCAGACAACAAGAAAATAATTTTGGCCGTTTCAGGCGCCTCTCAAACCACCGTGAGGCGGTGGCTCAGCTCCCTCCCGCCCCCGCAGTCGCTCCTGTCCCGTGACACTGGCGCCGCAACTTCCATGACGCAACGCTGCAACGCAGCTACCGCCGCCGCGGCGCCCCGCCGTCCCACAAACACGCTGGCCAACTTTCCCGCCCGCGCCCCGCCCCCGCGTCGCCCCCGCACCACCGCTTTTCTTTCAAGCGCACTCACGCAAGCACATATCCACACACGCCTGTTTTCCCTGCGCTGTCCCTTTCATTCGCAGAAAGCCACCGGCTTAGGTGGCCCAGAGTATTAATGACGTCACGAGAGGTCTTCGGATTCTAGTCCTGACGGGGGCAGCATTTTCCACAATAGATAGCTGGATCCAGTTCAGCCACTGTGTGAAGGGAAAATCTAGCGGCCGGCTGTTCTAAATGGTTTTCTATGGTTTCTCCGATCAACATGTCGGAGCAGAATCGTACCAAACTGGAGATATTTCCCTCCCCTTACTCACCTCTTACTTACACGCACTTCCACCTACATGTACTGCACTTCCGCATACGTCGGGAGACCAGTCGGGAGCTTAGAGCTTGTCCTGGCAGGGATGGTACCCAGCAGGTGGGAGCTACCTGGTTGGAGAAAAACCCGCCAGCCGACGTGTATGTGGGCGCAGTGTCTCGCCCTCCAACGAAGAGAGATCACCGCCACCTTCCGCGGTGCAAACATGAATTAAACTTACGGGACAAATAATCTCGGCAGTTCAGAAGTCGGAAAACATTTATCAATCAATCGTACCGAAAGCCCGGCAAATCCAATGCCCTTTCTTTACGTTATCCGCTCAATTTAGTTTATCACGTGGGAGATTCATTTATATTGATTGATTGATCTTTTTGTGTTTCCGGGCGCGTCAACTGCTTTGGTTATTAGTCCCGTTAGTGTAGTGCATGTTTTCTTTTCGGGAGATGGCGGTGATCTCCCCCCCCCCGGATGGAGAAATCCGGCGCAACCTACCGTCGGCTAATGAGGTTCCCCCTAACCAGGACTCTCCCACCAGCGGGGCACCGCCGCAGCCGGGACAAGCTCTAAGCTCCCGACCGGTCTCCAGGAATATGTGCTAGTGTAGTTCATGTTAGAGTAAGTGTGTGTGTAAGGGGAGCGGATAGGACAAGGAAGAGGAAGGACAGATCGCGCGCGGTCCGTGCCCGTTTTGTTGGGTACTGTTCCGGCATTCGCCTAGTGTTGATCGGAGAAACCACGGAAAACTACCGATCAGAGCAGCCGGCCGCTATAATTCTCCTCCAGACAGAATTTTCCTCCAGTCGAAAATCCTGCCGCCGTCGAACCTAGAACCTAGGAACTAGAACCTCAAACCTAGGACCTCTCGGTCAGAGGCGCTGCAGTGACATCAGTTGATGCACTGAACTACCGCTCCCGGTGATTCATTTAGTTTATCTACGATGATTCGGTAAAGTTTCAAGAGCGCGCATACATGAAGGTTATAAAATGATTCAATATGACCCCAATGTTCTATTGAATTCATTAAAGTAATACCATAAATAATGCATTAAATCACTAGCATTATACAGGCAGCAAATCATTTTGAGAACGCATTCGCAGTGAAGTACTCTTAGATGGCAGGACGTCGAGCGAAACGTTCGCTTGGCAAAAGAGTCTAGAACGCGCAGGGTCCCTTACAGCGGCGACTCCACGACTCGTTTTGTCAACGATCAAAAAAGACTGGCCGGGCTGCTGTGCGACGTCGCGGACGATGGCTGCGTCGACGTCACGGTGACCGCGCTGCGTCGGGCTTCAATGCGCGTCGTTGCTCAGCCGCCGAGCTGGCAGATGTCGAACGGGACGTCCTCGAGCGGTCGCGCCGTCCGACCAAGCAGCTTTGCACTAGCACGCTCAGCGCGCTAGCTCGAGTTGCAAACATCAGTTGATGCACTGAGCTACCGCTCCCTGTACGGTGTCAGGGTTTTCGGCACTAGCTGGATAACTAAGTCGAATTCAGTCGCTGTCTGGAGGAGAATTCTAGTGGCTGGCTGCTCTGATCGGTAGCTTTCCCTGGTTTCGCGGATCAACTCCAGGCGAATGCCGGAACAGCATCCCAACAAACGGGCCAAGGACCTCGCGCTATTTTTCCGTCCTCTTCTTCTATATGCTTGAAAAAATCTCAACTGTAATTGGTGATAGGGGTTAACAATATTCAATCACTTTGAAAATAAGTATCACTTCTTCACTAAATACATTTAACGTGTACTACAAAAAAGCGCTCAACACCCAACAAGAGACCGAGAGCGGTAGCTCAGTGCACCAACTGATGTTACTGCAGCGCCTCTGACCGGGAGATACCGAAGCGTTCACGTAAAACGCCAAGGGCTTGAATTACCCGCGTATTACAATCGGGCATGCTCATCATAATTTTTTAAGACATTTGTTGCGTCTTCCTCACGACGTAACGCATCTCCTAACCCCTTTTTGGGTTGATTGATTGATTAACTACTATGGTAACTAGTCCCGTAAGTGTAGTACGTGTTTTTTTTGCTCGGGAGGTGGCGGTGGTCTTCCCCCCGCTGGATGGCCAGATCCAGCGCCGACCTACGGTGGGCTATCGAGGTTTGCCCCAACCAGGCATCTTCCACCAGCAGGCACCGCCCCATCCGGGACAATTTCTAAGTCCCCGACCGGTCTAAAGCATGTGTGGAAACTGTTAAATACTCAAGAAAGAAGAAGAGGCCAAACTAATGCATCTTATTGTGTTTGTATTTCAAGAACGTATGAAAATCTCATTGTTTTATTTGTATTCATTTCAGCGCAGAAATGGAAAGTAAAATTGACTTGTTGTTGTTGTATCACTGTAATCAAGAGTCATTTATAAATAAATAATGTCGATACCCCTCAGGAACAACGTTGCATGAATAAGCGCATTCTTTTAGAAGATAGCAGTGAGCACTTCCGATCCTGAAAGTATCTCCCTTAGAAAATTAACTCAGGGGGGCTCCGACCCTGAAGGTATTTTCAGTTCTACCATAATCATTAGGATCTTTGGCGGATGTCGAAGGTCGACGTGACCTTGTAAGTTTGTGGACAGTGTCTGCAGCTGCCTGTAGAGCACGCCTGGCGCCCATACCCTGGCAGAACGTACGTAAGGAGGGTACGCGTCAATATCGTCTTTGAAAATTTGGAAACTAAATCACCTTGTGATAATTATAATGTATATATCTTCAAGAATATGTAAAAACCGAATAATACTTCTTACAAGCAACTTATCATATTTAACATAGTATATCATCTTTGAAAATATGTAGAATCTGAATAATATTTGAATCAGTTCACACTATTGGCAAACTAGCAAATGAAAGTAAAAATATAAATGTTAAACCAAACAAAATTTCTTAACACTAGAATACATTATTAATAATAATTATAACAAAAAGCTTGCATTTTTTGGAGAGCTGATATGGTCACCTTTCAGTTTAATAAGCACAGCCATGTTCCCACATGGCCTTTAATTACGAATTACATACAATACACTATTCTTTTAACGTAGTTAATAATATCCGTGTTGAAATACATACTGCCTTATATTGTTTATAATGTTGAAATTCTTGATCACTAATTGTACCAGATTTATTCGATGGAGATAGATTAAAAGTCAAATTGAATGTGAATGTAAACGTTTTTGTTCGTACCTCCACGGGTCGACACGCGCACACAACAGGTGCAGACGCTGTCCCCTCTCTGCTCAAGGGTGCCAACCAGTGGAAGGTCATTCAGTACCAACCTTGACAATAATGAAAAAGGGATTTGAAGGACACGTAACATCCCCGGAAAAAATAATATTAGTATTCAAAATTTTTTCTAATATTCGATCATGATTATAGTCACATTTGGTTCTTAAAATCTATCTTAATTTTATTAAAAAAACCTTCACCAATTTATGTCTTTACACAAGGTATCAGCAGTTTAGTCGAACGTTAAGTTAACTTAAACTTTAGCTTTTGTGGCTCCGAACAAAATGCATACAGGTTTGGGGGCGCTGGAGGCAGCCACAATTTTTTAACATTTCATTTGATATGCACCCCAACTCTTCGACGTTCGAGGGGAAAACGTTCCTTTCTCCAGCATCTACTTCTCCGGGGCTTTTTAACAGGGTGCAGTCAAGTTGTAAATCTAATGAGATACGCATTAAAAGCACTGGAAAAATCTGGAGAAATGTTTCACATTGCTGGAAAATCAAAGAATGAGAGATTAGCAGAATTTCTATGATTTTTTTCTCATGTTTTCCAGAGCTAAATATAGTTCGAGACCCATCTCCTGCCTTGCGTTTATGTGTACGTGCAAATTATAATGTAGAGGATTGTCTGGTTATCGGATAGTGTTTTGCTTAATCGATAAGCCCTTTAAAGCACAATTTATTACTTATTATCGTTAAATCGACAATAGGAGATTCCTCTCTTTTATAGTAACAAAACGAATCATGAAGAATTTATATTTATCTATGTAGTACATCTAAAAAAAATTGTATCGGGCTATTCAAAACCTGGTCAAGTAAACCAGGACATTGCAAGAAAAAACGAAGCAAAAACATAATTTCAGCATGATTTTTTTTAAATTTTGTAATATACACTCACACTGGTAAACAAAGAAAATATACGCTACAAAGAACAAATACACTACACTCACAATGGTAAAGAAAAAAATATTTAAAAAAAATAATTTGGGATACAAGACGAAAAATTTATAAAAATTGAAAATGAAGTTATAAAATTTGAAGGAAAATGTAAAATAAAAACAAATCAATTTTTTCTCTTCTGAAGCGACCACATTCGATATGTATCCGACATGTAATAAGTAAAAAAAAAAGCCAGAAAAACTGACATTTCAATTTCTACAGTTGTTTACAAGTGACGCGCCCTATTAAATTATTGAGTATGAAGATCAAGTGTTGCAGCATTACTTTAAACAAATAAAGCAGTATTCTAAATCCTCCTCCAAATTGAAGTCTTCATGCCTTTCTTTACTGCTTCTCTTATCACTTGTTCATTGTACTTAGTCTTGTTCGCTTCACAATATTTGCCCAGATTTGCAGTTTCTCTCTTTTATACAGAAATTAAAAAGCTTTTCATGGTCTTCCGCCATCTCCCCCGTTTCTGTGAGACATTTGGCTGGACCAACTGCATTCAACGAAGACTGATTAGATGACATTTCTGCAGGAAATGACGAGACCTTTGCAAATTAAGAGGCCGAAATATCTTGATCCCATACAACAATGGCTCGTTGATCTTCCTTCTTTCCTTCTCGATCTTGAGTCGATCTCGATTAGGTAAAGTCCTCAACGTTCGTAAGAGCGGAAGAGGCAACATTCACTTGAGGTTAATATAGATGATTGCAAGCCGGAACCGGAAGCGGTAGCTCAGTGCATCAACTGATGTCACTGCAGCGCCTCTGACCGGGAGGTTCTAGGTTCGAGCCCTGACGGCGGTAGGATTTTCGACACTAGGTATTCAGCTAGGTTGAATTCACTCGCTGTCTGGAGGAGAATTCTAGCGGCCGGCTGCTCTAATCGGTAGTTTGCCGTGGTTTCTCCGATCAACACCAGGCGAATGCTGGAGCAGTACCCTACCAAACGGGCCATGGACCGCACGGGATCTGTCCTTCCTCGTCCTTGTCCTATCCTCTCCCCTTACAAACACACTTACACTAACATGCACTACGCTACCATATTCCGGGAGACCGGTCGGGAGCTTAGAGCTTGTCCCGGCAGGGGCGGTGCTCCGCTGGTGGGAGAGTCCTGGTTAGGGGGAAACCCCACTAGCCGACGATAGGTCGGCGCCGGATCTCGCCATCCAGCGGGGGAAGATCACCGCCATCTCCCGAAAGAAACATGCACTACACTAACGGGACAAATGACCAAAGCAGTTAACGCGCCCAGAAACACGAAAAAATCAATCAATCAATGCAAGCCGGAGACCATGACGTGGCAGCACCCACGTCGCACTAGCTCTGCGCAGTGCTCGTAACACTTCCACAGGGCATTTCGTCCAATGATAATCGTGTAATCTTGTTGTTATTTTGCCCAATGATAATCGTGTTTTTCCGTGTAGAAAAGTTACGATATTTTTTATTTCTACTGCGCTCAATTACGTTGTACCTACCCAGTAACCGAATCACCACAAGCGGTACAAACTCTCAGCATACGGATGGTTTTGCCAGGCCTAGCTCAGGGTTTCGTAGAACTAAGGGACTCGAGATCTCCCTACAGTCTGGCGCGAGAAATTCTTCCACTTTCTCCTCACAATTCCCGTTCATTCCCCCTTCCTTCACGCCCATCCAAGCTTCTCAGCTGACGAAGGGATGCTGGAAACTTTCGGAAACCTGCAATTGGTCTGCCTATTGGAGCAACAAAAATTTTACGCGGATCAAGATGACTTTCCAAAAGGTCCCTCCAATAGACGCTCTCGCGTGGTGCTCCGTCGTCTTTCCACTGCACCAATGTCAACCATCCGCAAGAGTGGAAAGCATCTAGGGACTCACATTTCTCTGCCTTCCGGCCCAAGCTTTCTCGAAGCTCCCACTCTCCTCGCGCGTGTCCCCTCCCTCATCCATCCACGTTGTACAGATTGCGCGGGGGTGCTGCGACCTATTGGAAACCTGTTGTGCTTTTGAGCGTTCGGTGCGACGACGTGTATGTCGAAAGCGACATTTTATTAAAACGTGGGCGTAATTGGTAATCGAATCGAATGTTAATCAAAAGTCGCCTTTCGAAGTATTGGCAAACGCCTTTCCGCCGCGCCCTGCGCCGCCCAGTGAATCGCGCGCGCGCTTATCGTTCCACCATTAGAGAGAGCGCCGTCTCACCGCCTGCGGCTCCCTCCCCCCCTCTTCTTCGCGAGCGATCGATGCCGACGCGTGAGACATCGGCGCCGCGCCCTTCTTTGTCCGTCGGCGCGACCGCGGATGTTTCCATTGATTGATTGATTGTTAGTGATTCCGGGCATGTCAACTACCGAGATCATTAGTCCCGTAAGTCAAGTCCGTGTTTTTTCATCGCGAGGTGGCCGTGATCTTCCCCCGCTGGTTGGCGAGACCCGGCGCCGACCTATCGTCGGCTAGTGGGGTTTCCCCCTAACCAGGACTCTCCCACCAACGGGGCACCGCCCCAGCCGAGACAAGCTCTAAGCTCTCGACCGGTCTCCCGGAATATGTGGTAGTGTAGTGCATGTTAGTGTAAGTGTGTGTGTAAAGGGAGAGGATAGGACAAGGAAGAGGAAGGAAAGATCGAGCGCGGTCCGTGGCCCGTTTGTTAGGGTACTGCACCGGCATTCACCTGGCGTTGATCGGAGAAACCACGGAAATCTACCAATCAGAGCAGCCGGCCACTAGAATTCTCCTCGAGACAGCGACGGAATTCGACCTAGCTGGAAAGCTAGTGTCGAAAACCCTGCCGCCGTCAGGACTCGAACCTAGGCCCTCCCGGTCAGTAGCGCTGCAGTGACATCAGTTGATGCACTGAGCTACCGCTCCCGGCCCCACCGTCGACTAGTGGGGTTTTCCCCATCTAATATCTCCCACCAGTGGGGTACAACCTCAGCCCGGGACAAGCTCTAAGCCCCTGAACTGTCACCCGGCATGACTGATAATGTAGTACAGTTTGTGTGTGTGTGTGTGTGTGTGTGTGTGTGTAAGAGGTGATGCTAGGCGACTACCGATCAGGGCAGCCGGCTGCTAGAATTCTCCTCCAGACAGTGACTGAATTCGGACTAGCTGACAAGCTTGTGTCGAAGACCCTGCCGTCGTCGGAACTCGAATCTAGGACCTCCCGGTCAGAAACACTGCTGTGACATCAGTTGATGCACTGAGTCACCTCCACCGGAGGAAACGTTAACTGCTAAGGCGATCTCGTGTGAAGCGCTCAGACATCTTCCCTCCCAACGAAGGGGGCGAGGTTCAAATAACGGTCGATCCGCGTGGAATATATGATGGACAATGGGGGATGTAGCACGTTTTCTTGACGTTCTACCGTTTTACTCCCTCTCATTCCACTTTTGTTCCATATTCATTCTATCATATCTTCATAATCACTTATGGATCATTTCAAAATCATAAACGGATAAAGTGGATCACGACATGGATGATCTGATGTCGCTCTAGAACCTACGACTGGGAGGTCCGCAATATTTCCTTCCCCTTCCTTTTTCTACTTCCCTTACACCGTCACTGGCAGGAAAGCTACCAACAAAACTCATCGGAATCGAAGGAAAGGGTTTGATTCCTGCGTGTGGCGTGGGTGTTTCTGCCATGTGATTGTGGTGTGGTTTGTATCTCAACCACAAATGCTGAACTGAACCCTCATTACTTTCGTATTCATTCATCAGACATTCACCCCTCGTAAGCAGCATGACATTCTTTATTCATTCGAAAAAAAGAAGCAAATGTCTGCAATCATTTGCCCATATAGGGATGGTTACAGCATAAGCGTCTTCTACAGTTTCATCATCGACATAGATTCGTTGAAACAGGGCTCCAATCGCTAGCATCTTTAGATTACATAGCCAAGAAGCCAGGCATTTCTCAACACTTCGAGAAATAAACGTTGCATTCAGCATTATTTACTTCACATTACAACTAGATACATCTAGAAAATACTCTATATTCCTAGAGTCATACTCACAATAATTTTCACGCATATGAACAACTCCACTATTTTGGATCAACAGCACTCACCTGAAACACAAATATTTAACGTTTTGTATTACTGCGTAAACATTTTACTTTCTCGCCGTACTATTTAACAGGAAAAAAAAATAAGTTATCATGCGCCAAAGAAATGGCGCATTTTCGATAGAAAACGTATTGCCCTGCCCTGCCCTGATGACGAAAAAGTGGATAAATCTTGTTTCTATACTTAGTGTAAGCAGAGAAACTTCGTATAAGTATACTCAGTATACTTTCTCTCAATAGGTTTGTAATCATAATCAATGTTTTGTGGGTTCTTGATGCCGCAAAATCGATTAACGGCATAACGTCAGTTGCGACTTGTTTTCGATGGACGTTCTAATGCTCTGAACGCGCATTACCAGGGAGAGCGCTTCGTGACCTTCACTTTCATTCGGAATGTTCGTTACATACGAGTCGTAAAAAAATCAAAATTTCTCAAAAAATATTTATCTAACATAACAATCAGTGGATTCTTCTTTCCACGCCCGTCATGCTTGACTAAATATAAATGTATAGTTACATTTGAAAAAGCAAATTTCTCAATATCTCGTAGAACAAATGTGATACAAAGTAAACGATTACATACATCAATAAGCCCCATTCATTCACTTCCGTGACAACTGCATTGCAATAACTTCAACCGCTCAAAAATTACAGGAGGTGCTACAGTTGTGTACCTCACCCTGTGTGTATATATATATATATATATATATATATATATATATATATATATATATATATATATATGAAGATTGCAAATACATGCTGTTAGAACACAATAGTCATGATACTACTTTTTTTTATTTGATCGTTATATATCTGTAATTACTTCATGTATTTTGAAATGACTAAAAAAAGAAGGGATCATATATCACGTCGTAGTGCAAATACCTTCAAAAGGTGATTCTAAGTTTAATTTATCAGTCATTTATAATTAATGATTTTCTTAACAATAAATAATTATATGCCCTATCTTAACGGGAAAGCGCATGGCGTATTTATCTTATCTTGTATACACTCCGAAATGAGGATGACACTCCTCGTCTTATTACTTCCTTGCTACGGAGTAAGGAGAGAAAAAGTTATTAAATGCTGTGCAAAAAAAAGGCGAATTTTCGGCAGAAAAACTCTTGTGGCCGGGCCCTCGTACCAAACAGTGGATAAATCCAATTGCTAAATTTTGAGAAAAGTTCAATGTCACGTGGTGTAGCCATGTTTTGTGGGTCCTTGATACCGAAAAATCGATTGACAGCAAAACGTCAGTCTGTCTGTATGTCTGTCAGTCTGTTTATCTGTGAACAACGCTAGCGGCTTAACCGTTCAGCCGACTTTCTCCAAAATTTATGCTCCCCTATCGATCTGGCTGATGTCGCAGCCCCTGGAATTTGAAAGCGACATTTGAATTTTGAAGGATACTTTACATGAAACCCCCGGAAGACTTTCCAAATTTTGAAATAAATGACTCTTTTATTAAATTTTGTTGTTGAATAGAGTGGAGAACGTTTCAGAAAACGGGGTTCTCATTTTCGTTAAAAACTGATTGTTTTCAAAATTGCAAAATTTCAAAGTTTTTTCGGCGTCATCTACAACTACAAATAATCTATATGTTTAAAAAATAAGATATTCGTTTAGAGCTTCTACTGAACCGATTGTTGTATTTTTCTTTTAAATGAAAGAATATGATCCCTAGATATGTTATCAGATATTGTTTGTGTTGATTCACAAACATTTACGGTGTAAATTAATTAATTAAATCATTCTTTAATAGTACGCTTATGAATAGTCAATTATTTTCTTTCAAAGGGTGGCAGTTTCAAAATCGATAGATATACATGAGTCCAGAGATGTGAGTCCATGCTGCTTGATGTTTTGTTTTGATTCTTGAGATTTGTTTATAATTCATGAAGGTATTGTTTCAGTGTAATAATTGCATTGTGGTGTTGACAGTTTGCATGTATTTGCTTCTGTGGTGTATTTTGTAGAGGACATTCAGACAGTGGGTTTTGCTCGGTTGTACTGAAGTAGTGAAGTTTTTTACAGGTTATGTCGAATTCCGAATCGTTATCCACGCGCCCCAAAAGACGCAAACGTACATTAACTGGGCGCAGGAAAATAGAAAGTCAGCGTAGGTGTCCTGATAGTGAGGTCATTTCGTTATCTATTGGGCCATTGTCTATGAAATGTGAGTTTTGTTCTGCTTTGTACTTTCCATGTGAGGGAAATTCTGCAAACAATTTACTGTGTGTTGCTTAAATGTGAAAATAAGCATACCTTCGAGCAATATGCCACAAGAAATCAAACAGTTGTTTATAGGAGATGATGACACATCAAAAAACTTTAGAAATAATATCCTTCAGTGTAATAAGTGCTATATCTTTTGTGCCGATATTGCATTGCCACTTGGTCATGGGCCATACATGTTCAAAATTTTGGGAACTCATCACAGAATCTCTTCATTATACCCTCAAGACCCAAACAATGCAATATATTGTGAACATTAGTGTGGGTACAGTATTTTACATTTATCTCAGATCTCACCGTCAAATTTCGACGGGTTCTCACTAGAAATAGAAACTCAATAGAAATATTTTCCTTAATGATATCTGTTCCTTAATGATAGGTAATAAAATAAGGTCATGTACAATGTTTCGAAAACTTGAGTACTTTTCGCGTAATTTTGCGTAAAAGTACGGGTGCGGAAGTACGTGCGGTTTTAGCACCACTAGTTTTAAGATTTTACACCCCCAATGAGAAAAAAGACAGTGCTTATCTATCTTGCGTTTACACTTTCAACTAAGCCTGGCATCATTAACGATCAAGAAAAGCTCTGTAAAGTTTTCAACAACCTAGGTAGAAATTCCTGTCTAGGCATGTCAGATCCTGTTTCGTTTTAGACCCAAGTACGGGATATCAGTAGGGCCACAGACAGTTCAAGATCACTGCCTTGCTTAGGAATGAGCTGTGAGAAGCGAAAAACAATAAAGTTGGAAAAGTTTGGAACTGGTTCACATTCCAAGGCTCGCTCTCACTAAAACGCCATTGGGCAAATCCGCAGTTGATGCTCAATCGCTCGCCAAGAAGGCGGGCCAGTGCCTTGTCTCCAGGCGCGCGGTGGTACAGCTCCTGCACCCTTTACCTCGTCTTCTTCTCCTCACCAGTGCCACCACTTCCCCCGGTTTTGTATTAACATTTTACCACCTCAAAGCGGCAGTTCTTTGATGCTCAATGGGCTGACGGGAATTTGTAAGCGGAGGAAGTTGGCGCCGGCCGGAAAGCACCCAGGAGAGGGCGCGGGCGAGGTTTCCCGGAAACTAAAAGAACTTGGCGGCGGAAGCGCAAAGTCTAACTCGAAGGAAGACTTCGCGACTTAGTAACCTCAGCCATCGCCCGCGCCCGCGCCGCATACAAGGCGCCGACTTAGCAGGCGCGAGGGCGCGGAGGGGGCGGGGAGCAGGGCGGGGCCGAGCAGGGGCCGGTGACAAGACGGGTGCTGGAAGGGCAAGCACGAGGCTGAGCGAGGGAGGAGCCAGCCGACGGCGAAGAGGGGGGGCGTCGGGAACGAAGGCGGGAACCGAGGCTCAGAAGAACAGGCTAGAACACAGAAGGGACCAGCGAGAAGATGGGTGGTGTGTGCAAGTGCAAGCACGAGGCCGAGTGAGAGAGGAGGGGACCGTTGGTGTAGACCGGAGCGGGAAGGAAGGCTGGCCGCGCGGGATGGGTTGGAGCTTAAAAGAGGCCAGTGAAATGAAAGTTCTGGAAGGGTTGAGAAGAGAGTAGAGGGCCGCGGAAGAAGGCGAGAAGAGACCGGAGATGGACGACAAGATGGGTGCTGGAAAAGAAAGAGGGATCGATTGATTGATTGATTTTTTCGTGCTTCCGGGCGCGTCAACTGCTTAGGTCATTAGTCCCGTTCGTGTAGTGCATGCTTTTTCTCGAAAGATGGCGGTGAACTTCACCCGCTGGATGGCGAGATCCGGCGCCGACCTACCGTCGGCTAGTGGGGTTTCGCCCTAACCAGGACTCTCCCACCAACGGGGCACCGCCCCAGTCGGGACAAGCTCTAAGCTCCCGACCGGTCTCCGAAGAAGCGAAGATGAGTGAAAAGACAGCTGCTAGAAGGAAGGGTTAAGGGACAGCTAAGGTGGAGGCGAGCGAGACGTGGTCGAAAAAGGGTCGAAAGGTGGGTGACCGGATGGGTGGTGACTGAGTATTGGAAGGACGGGAACTAGTTCGGATGAAGGAGGAAACGAGTACTGCTTCGATTGATTGATTGATTGATTGATTCATGTTTCCGGGCGCGTCAAATGCTTTGGTCATTACTCCCGTTAGTGCAGTGCATGTTTTTTTTCTCGGGAGATGGCCGTGATCTTCCCCCGCTGGATTGCGAGATCCGGCGCCGACCTACCGTCGGCTAGTGGGGTTTCCCCCTAACCAGGACTCTCCCACCAGCGGGGCACCGCCCCAGCCGGGACAAGCTGTAAGCTTCCGACCGGTCTCCCGGAATATGTGGTTGTGTAGTGCATGTTAGTGTAAGTGTATTTGTAAGGGGAGAGGATAGGACAAGGAAGAGGAAGGAAAGATCGCGCGCGGTCCGTGGACCGTTTTGTAGTGTACTGCTTCGGCATTCGCCTGGTGTTGATCGGAGAAACCACGGAAAACTACCGATCAGAGCAGCCGGCGACGAGAATTGTCCTCCAGACAGTGACTGAATTCGACCTAGCTGAAAAGCTAGTGTCAAAAATCCTGCCGCCGTCAGGATTCAAACTAAGGACCTCCCGGTCAGAGGCGCTGCAGTGACATCAGTTGATGCACTGAGCTACCGCTCCCGGTACCCTGTTTTTGTTTAATATCTACGCCGTGGGTAAGTGCGAAATGTGTCGAGCATGACGTATTATCTTCGCTGTGTGTACTATACCTTGCCTGCTCAAGCTTTCCTTGCATTTCATAGCTACAGAAACTGACACCATAGTAATGAAAATCTACAGCTCTAGTTTTAACTGTTCAAGAATTCTCCATATAAAGAGATCGACTTGTAAAATGTGCCACATTCATTTCCAATTTCTCAATTTTCTAGTTGTGTGCAATGAGTTAGGTCAATGTATATTATTTATATGTAAGAAAGTATAATGACCTCAAACCAAAACGTGGTAAGAGAGGCCCATTGATGTTTTTTTCATTTCTTGTTTTTTTAGGAAGTTGCAAAGAAGTGATATTTTTGTTTTAAAAAAATGTTGCAATTGCTTTTACAAGTGTTTTTAATATTTGTGTTATTACACCGTTTTAAGTGTGAATAAACAAAATTTCGAACTATATACTTCAAAATTAAACATTCAGAATATATTTAGTCGTATTTCGTATTATCGTAGTTCTTCAGTTTCCACTACCTCTCATTCCATCATCTGTTTTCATTAGGAACATCATTATCGCTATCATCTATACTACATTTCTACTTACATAAAATATGCATCACATTGACACATAATATTGAAGTACTCAGTGCCTTACAACAGATAACGCATTCATTTTTTGTTTTCATGTCATATATTAATAAACTGCTAATTATGTTATGAATTCTCTTTCTACATTAGTTACAAGCCCGATTACATTATGCAGAGGAAAAGAATGCCATTTCAACTACATTTTATACTACGCCGGGCGCAAAGTATATATGCATTGAATAAAAAAACATGTGTCGAAAAAAATGTGAAACTCGTAGAATTTAATTTCTACAAGATCTTGAGTTTAAAAAAACGAATAAAATATCACGCTTTCTCGTAGGTAGCCATCTCACAATTTTAACTCACGCAAATAGTTTTCCAAACTGTAGCAAACTGTAGCACACAAACTGCGTACATTGCTCAAGAAAAACAAAATTCGTATCACTCTTTTCAAAAATTCTTCACAAATACTGCAATAACATCTAGTCTAGTTTGTAATCTACATTAGAATCATTCTTCACAAACCACGGATATCAAAAAATTTTCTGTTCCATAACGTAAGACGTGAATAACAAAAGTTTAATGGCGGTTAACCTCTCGCTTGAAACTACGATGTCATGAAAGATTATTGTACCGTGAGGAGTCGATCTACACTCTACAGCATGGAAGTGTATGGATGTGTGCGTAAGGGTGGAAAAAGGGAACAAGGATAAAAAAGGAAATATTTCACAATGATCGTGGTCCATTAATTAGGGTACTGCTCCAGCATTCACGTGATTTTGCACGGAGAACACGCAAGACGACCAACCAGAGCAGCCGGCTGCTTGAATGCTCCTCTAGACCCTGCTTGAATTGGACGTAGCTATGTTGCTTCCGTCGAGGACTCGAATACGGGAACCTCCCGTCGACGTTTCTGCGACAGCTAATGTTACCACCGAGCTCTCCCAGCCAGCACCAGTACCAAACTGAGAAACAAGGTCGAAAGAACAAGCTCTGCGCTTCTGCAGCAGTGGCGTGGGGGCGGGGCAAGGCCAACTAGGAACCGCATCCAAGGCGCGCCCCGTCCTTCGGAAAGAATCTCTTGCGCGCCACAGGCAAACGACTAGTACGGCTGTGCGACTCTTCCTACAGTCACCGAAGAAAGAGAAAGGGTTCGGTAGTGCTCCGTGAGCTGGCCTCGGTGGGGCTCGGGCTTGGAACAGCGTCCAAGAACGTACAGCTCAAGGTTGCGGGTTCGAGGCCCGTGTAAGGAATGTGTCTTTTCAACATGCTGTTAGTGGCCTGCTCTCATGCCATCATGTATGTAATCTGAATTATCATGCCTATAATAATTATATCTCTCCAATTATTTCTTCGATAGATGCGTGGCTTCTAGGGATTTCCATCCCCGAATTCCATCCCTGTCCAAAAACGTACGTCGGCTAAGGGCATCAATTCATGTGCCATTTGTTGTCATAAAAATATATATTTTATTATCACTTTCATAAAGATACGTGATGCGTACAGAACAGAAAATAAAACAATTTACATCGAAGACTTATTCTCTTTCATCAGTACCATCTCTAGGTAACTATTTGTATTTGTACTCCGTAATATTTAGTTGCACGATTCCATATCCTAATATTGCACGATTACATATTGTAAATAAACATAACCCCCCTGACCGGGAGGTCCTAGAGTTCGAGTCCGACGGTGTCAGTGTTAGTTGGTGATTCCGAGAGCTTCAACAGCAAAGGTCATTACTTTTGTAAGTGTAGTGAATGTGTGCCTCCCTAACCAGGACACTCCCTCCAGCAGGCCACCCCAAGCCGGGACAAGCTCTACTTTCCCGACCGGTCTCCTAGAATATGTGGTAGTGTAATGCATGTTAGAGTGTGTATGGGGAGAGAATAGGACAAGGAAGAGGAAGAAAAGATCGCGCGCGGTCAATGGCTTGTTTCTTAGGGTACTGTCCCGGCATTCGCCTGGAGTTGATCCGAGAAACCACGGAAAACTACCGATCAGACCAGCCAGCCGCTAGAATTCTGCTCCAAACAGCGACTGGAGAACTTAACCTAGCTGAAAAGCTAGTGTCGAAAATCCTGCCGCCATCAGGACTCGAACTTAGGATCTCCCGGTCAGAGCCGCCACAGTGACATCAGTTGATGCATTGAGCTACCGCTCCCTGTACGGTGTCAGGATTTTCGACACTAGCTGGATAACTAGGTCGAATTCAGTCGCTGTCTGGAGGTGAATTCTAGTGGTCGGCTGCTCTGATCGGTAGCTTTCCCTGGTTTCTCGGATCAACTCCAGGCGAATGCCGGAGCAGCATCCCAACAAACGGGCCAAGGACCAAGCGCGATCTTTCCGTCCTCTTGTTCTATATGCTTGAAAAAATCTCAATTGTAATTGGTGATAGAGGTTAACAATATTTTTAATCACTTTGAAAATAAGTATCTCTTCTTCACTAAAAAATAATGATGAAGGGTAGGTGTGAAAATTCAAACCTTTTCCAGAAATGACCACGATGATTAAATTTTAACAACATATTTTAAAATTCGCGCGTTGCGAGAAAAATGTTAACCGAAAGATAAGCTCATCCTGTACAGAATTTTAATGGCACGCATTCCAAAAAATATTTACAAGTTTCTTAAAATGACGGAAATTTGTCAAATGTTTATTAGCCTCTAACGGAAATTTTGCAACGTTTGCTCTCATGTAAATTCGCATTTTATAGACACGTGATGGTAAAGTTTTTCTATCGACATATCGTAGTGTATATATTCCTTGTTTTCTGCTTGGTATCTTAAGGCCTGATTGCAGCATTCAGTATTTAGGTATTTACAAAAATGGAATGTGTCTTTACGGACACTATGTGCGTTTCATGATTGATTGATTGATTTCTTCGTGTTTTCGGGCGCGCCAACTGCTTTGGTCATTAGTCCCGTTAGTGTAGTGCATGCTTTTCTCGGGAGATGGTGGTGATCATCCGCCGCTGGATGGCGAGATCCGGCGCCGACCTACCGTCGGCTAGAGGGGTTTCCCCCTAACCAGGACTCTCCCACCAGCGGAGCACCGCCCCGGCCGGGACAAGCTCCAAGTTCCCGACCGATCTCCCGGAATATGTGGTAGTGTAGTGCATGTTAGTGTGAGTGTGTAAGGGGAGAGTATTGAACAAGGAAAAGGAAGGACAGATCGTGCGCGGTCTGTGGCCCGTTTCTTAGGGTACTGTCCCGGCATTCGCCTGGTGTTGATCAGAGAAACCACGGAAAACTACCGATCAGAGCAGGCATCCGCTAGAATTCTCCTCCAGGCAGTGACTGAATTCGACCCAGCTGAAAAGCTAGTGTCGAAAATCCTGCCGCCGTCAGAACTACCGCTCCCGGTTGCGTTTCTTGAGTATTGCCTTCCCCGAAAAGTCTTCCGCGGCCAAAGCAGTGTGGAAACAGAGCGTCCTCTGATCCTGCGAATGGCAGCAGGCGCGTCGAGCGCGTGCCTTTGCGAAACGCCCGCGCCTCCGCCTGCACAAAAGGGCGCTTTGTGGGCAGGCGCTCTCAGGGCCACCACACGCCTCGCCCAAGGATGGTTGGTTGCTTCTTAGTGATTCCGGGCATGTCAACTACTGACGTCATTAGTCCCGTAAGCGCAGTGCATATTTTTTCATCGGGAGGTGGCGGTAATTTTCCCCTGCTGCATTGCGAGATTCGGCACCGACCTACCGTCGGCTAGCGGGGTTTTCCTTATCATGATATCTCCCACCAGCGGGGCACCGCCCCAGCCGGGACAAGCTCTAAGCTCCCGACCAGTCTTCCGGCATGTGTAGTAGTGTAGTGCATGTTTGTGTGTAAGGGAGGTAGGACAAAGAAGGAAAGGTCACGCGCGGTCCGTGGACCGTTTGTTAGAGTACTGCTCCGGTATTCGCGTGGTTTTGATTGACGAAACCACCATAAACTACCGATCAGAACTGTCGGCCGATAGAATTCTCTTTCAGACAGCGATTAAATTCGACCTACCAGACAAGCTCGTGTCGAGAATCTTGCCACTGTTGGGACTCGATCCTAGATCTCCCGGTCAGAGGCACTGCAGTGACATAAGTTGATGCACAGAGCCACTACTCCCGGTCCGTGCAAAAGGAGAAACTGAGGCCAACTGCGGACGGAACTTCGAAAAACTAAGGTTCTTGACGGCTGAGAGGACGGGGACGTCGATGTCAGTCTGGATAGAAGAATGTTGTCGTTTTATGCCTAGGCTTTGGAACCGCGTCCAATACCAAACCCGAGGTGATATGTGTTGTTGGAGATTCAAATTGGGTATCGCATGAGTGCCTAACGCTACCACCAGTGTTTTTCTGGCTCCCTGGTACGCCAACAGAAACCGACAGAATGGTCTCAAGCATATTTATCCATTGCTTATGTCGTTGCCTGCTTGAGCGAACCAGAGACCTGATTAGGAATCGTCCGGAAATTTAATTTTGTCGCGTATTTTGTGTGGTTTCATCAACATACAGAAAACGCAACACGCCACATGGAGAATTTTAAATATCCACTGCTTTTAGCTGGGTTCAACCTGAGCGTGGTTTCTACCTCGCCCTGGATGTAACCTCGCAAGAGTTTACGCCTCGACCATAATTCAACCTCGGAGATGATTCAACCTCGGCCAGGATTCAACTTCGGAAAGGTTTCTACCTCGGTCAGGATTAGCGTCTGCCAGCTTTGGTATCTGAGTTGTGGACTTATGAAACCAATGCACAGTCCGTACCACTGGTGTCGGATTAGGAAACCAGCGCGCAGTCCGTACCACTGGGGCCGGATTAGGTAAAGTAACGGCAGGTTCATCAATTGTAAGAATACGCAGGCCAATCCCGTCACAAGCTCTCAGCCTCGCCGACCCGTCACAGCGTAAACTAGAGTTCAGAGCACTGATGAGTCTGACGAGAATGTAGGCCCAGGTGTCATATATTCATAAATAAGTGTTAGACTGTTGTAATTGAATTTTGAATAATTGAATGTCCCTCCTAACCATAAAATAAATTTTAGATTAATATATTGTATATTTATATTTCACTAATATACTGAAATACACATTTCAACTAACTCAAAAGTATTATTCATCGCCACAAAATACCCGAAGTGCTTTAGCCAATCAACCTTTAGCTAAGCTAGTTTATTTCAAATAAAATAAATTTAATAAGCGGGTAGCAGCGAACTGAGATTTAATGATATAGATGAGTATAAAATCAGGCCTTACTCGATACGGCATGCTGCATTAGAACATTTACGAATGCCCTCTGTACCCAAGCGTTTGTACCAAAAATCTCCACGATGAAACTAGTCGCATTCATAAATAATGAACAGATCTCAAAATATATTGTTCATTCCTTATTTCAGGACAGCAACCAGATGCGACATTTCGGAAGCTGTGTTACTCAATACATCTGGATTTGCTACTAGATAGTGCTTTTTAAATCTTGAGGTGAATGTACTGAGAGCATTGAGTGGGGTTATCGGCGAAATGATGACTCACAATGATGTTTGAGGAGGTATGATATAATGCACGGCAAAGGAAACGGGAGGACCCCGAGAAAACCTGCTACGAACTCGTATGGTCTACCACAAATTCAGCATGGAGTACGAGCAAGAGGTAGAACGTGAGTTGTCTGAGCACTGCCACCAAAATGTATGCGCATCCTCATAAAAAGATTTGTTTTCGTTTTTCCGTTTGCCCTTCTTGGAACCACCATGTGGTTTTCGCAACTTTAATATGAGGTAATTGGGGACTCCTAATACCCTTACGAAGGAGTCGGTACTTCAATTGGATTCCATCTGGGATTTTGACCTCGTTTTCGCGATTAGGTCACACAACGTGCGTCGAGGCGCGGCCAGGCCGGTGAAGAGCCCCGGGAGGAGGTGAAGGGCGGGCGCGAGCAACAGGCCTGGCCACGCAGAAGCGTGCTCGCTGCCGCCGACGCAACGTGCGTCTTGAGCGCTTGCTCCACGCCCCGCGCCCCGCGCCCCGCGCCCCGCTCCCCGCTCCCCACGCCCCGCTCCACGCGCCCCGCTCCACGCGCCCTTCCCGCTCCCTCGCGCCCCGCTCCTCAGGGCGCCCCGCTCCCCGCGCCCCGCTCCCCGCGCCCCGCTCCCCGCGCCCCGCTCCCCGCGCCCCGCTCCCCGCGCCCCGCTCCCCGCGCCCCGCTCCCCGTGCCCCGCGCCCCGTGCCCCGCGCCCCACTCCCGGTGGGGTTGCTATACTCCTGAGAATCTTCCGCGCCTTGTTGAGGGAGACTGGCTGCAATGGCTCGGTGGCAATACCGTTACCTCCACAGAATAGTTCAATGTCAGATGGCAGGGTTCGTATCTTGGCGATGGTGGATTTTCGACATTGTCAACATATCTGGGCCGAATTCAACCAGTCTCGAGGGGATGTCTAGCGATTGGCTGTGCTGAAAGGTAGGTTTCCGTAATTTCTCCGCTCAATACGAGGTGAATGCCGCAGAACTAACAACCGGACATTAACCGAGCAAGATCTCTCTTTCCTCGTCCTTGTACCTTTCTTTTCTCCTACACACACACACACACTTCTATTTAACGCCTCTACACCACCCCACATCGGGAGACCAATCCGGAGCGGTAAAGAAAATTATGTATCTCAGTATGATAATTATTTACTATCCACATCGGAGTTCCAGGTTTAAAAATACTAATCGCTACTGGCAAAAAATTGTTCGTACGTTACCCCAGTTAGTTAGTTAGTTAATGCCTTATTTTATGTGGCGAGACTCGGGCCATCAGGCCCGCTCTTCCGTCTAACCTCGCAAATTTCGTTACGCTCCTTTCACCACCTAGCGGAGAAAGGAGGTATTATCTTGGGCGACGAAACAGGCGGATCTCAATTTTTGCTCAGAGGCTTCATTTAGGCTTGAGGATCTTTTACATGCAGTAAATCTACTAACATGGGACAGCCGGCTTTACTTCCCCTCCGAAGGAAGGCGTACGAAGGATTTTTTCGCCCTTCACGGCCCATCCACGGCTTCGATCGGGTCTGAACCCGCAAACTCGGGTACAACAGGCCGGTACGCTGACCGTTATACCACCGAATCCTCAAGGGTTCTCTGGTTACCCCTATCCAGAAATCTACTACATTCTCCATCATACTAATTTCGCTTTTCACACCTTCATTACTTCTGTATTCAATTGAACGCCATTAGAAAAGCGGAATTACGCAAGGAATCACCAGTCGGAGCTTGATGGTTTCAGATTTTCGGGTAAGTGACCGAATCGGACGATGCCACTGTCTTCTAGAAGTATATGCTAGAGGATGACTGCTCTGATTGTTCGTTTTTGCTCAATGCCAGGCAGGTGCCCGAACAGTAGCATTGAGTGGCAAACCATACGCGATACTACCTTCACCATCCTGCCGACACTTCCATCATTGGGGTCGTGTGATGGGCTCATCCGTCAATTTCCATGATCTATAAAATCTTGTCATTGCTGTGAGTAAGCGTACGCCAGACCAACGCCCGAGTTAAGCTAAAGAGCTACACGGTCATTTATTAATTTAATTATATGAGGTGACTTCTGAGAAGTTCACACAATCGCCGTGTTCTACATCCGGAGGTTCCAAATGGTTTGTGACTCCCACGGGATTTATTACACTTTATTTTACGTCAAAAACAGTGTAAAACTGTGTGACGTGCTACGAGGAGTAGTGTATACGTTTTCTTATTTGAGGGAACCCTACCGTAAGACATACAAGTTGAATTTTGAATACAGAAAGAAATAAGCTTTTGGCAAGAACTGTTAAGACATTTTCGCTCCGAATAATACTTCCTGCCGCGACAACATAGAGAACCATAATTTGAATAACTGTATTTCCCACTGAATTCTAAAAGACGTGCACAGAGAATGCAGTTATATTGGTAACCAGAAGCAGAATAAGGGGCCATCTCAACATTTGTTCAAAGGATGTTTTACTTATCAATACGTATTTAATACATATCTCTATTGAAAGAGAAAAGAGAAAAAAATTGCAACGTAATTTCATTGCCGAATTACAAGACTACGTTCAAAATTATTCATTATTTTTGACAGCAATTTTATATTTCAAAGCCTGTTTTACATTTGATGGTTACATTTTCATAGAATTACTAACTTTTCTATGATTCGTGTTATTTTCGCATTTTTGTCATATCACTACTATATCACTTTTATCACCGAGTACCGCAATGGATATTATAAAATAGGGATAGATATACGAACCTGTCTATATATTTTAATTAATTCATCAATTTAACATAATTTTAGGTCAGGATACATTCCCATATAATGATTCTATCAAATATTATAATGCGCATATATTTGCATTTAAGCTGCTAATTGACAGCTGAGATACAGTTAAGTGACGTAAACGGCTATTAGTTTTGCAACGCTTGTCGGATCGATCATATTAATGAACTGTCAATGTATCAGCTTTAAAAATTCACACGTAATGATCTCCATGAAAAAATTAATACTACTAACCATTCTCAAGGGACTTTTTATACTTAGAAAAATTAATTTTCAATATTAAAATAATTCGGCTGTCCCTTTTTATTTAAAGATCCTATGAACAGCGGTCGCAGCAGATCGATGCGAATCTGTAGCTGTAAAGACTAGCGTAATGAACCAAGATCGCAAGTAGGAAACCGATTACATTGTCGATTTCTTAACACAAAATGTTCTTTTAGTGTGCTTTCGGAAGGGAAATATAGTCGTTAGTTCTGGTCGGAGATAAGAGTGATATTATGTCTACAGCGGTAAACGACCTCAGCTGCCAAAACACTTTAAACAATAAGTCCATTAATTGATTATTTCGCGTTTCCGAGTGCATCAACTGCTAAGGTCATAGGTCTCGTAAGTAATGTGCATGTTGTTTTAGCATGTGAGGGGGTGGTGATCCTTCACCCGCTGGATGGTGAAAGCCGGCGTCGACCTATACGTTGGATTGTTCCCCCAACAGCATGGCACCGCCCCAGCCGGAACCAGCTCTAAGCTCCTCACTGGTCTCCCGACACTTGTGATTGAGTAGTGCATGTTTTTAACTATGTGTAAGTAATGGATGACATGACAAGGAAAAGAAAGGAAACACCGCGCGCGGTTCATTTGTTAATGCAAGGACATTCGCCAGGTACTGATAGGAGAATCCATAGATATCGTAGGCTTCCACGGCCACTGTCATGATCTGGGCTGCCCGGCTGACACCGGGTCGAAGGCTGAGGTGCCGACGTTTCGACCGACATATCTTAGTCTTCTTCAGGACTGTGGTCTATAGTCCTGAAGAAGAAACCATAGAAATCTACCGATCAGAGCACCCGGCCACCACAATGCTTCTCCAGAAATCCGCTGATTTCGACCTAGCAATCTAGCCAGTGCCGGCCACATTTGGAACTCTAACACCAGGACTTCCCAATTAGAGGTATTGCATTAACATTAGTCAATGAGTCACCTAAACTGATATAAAAATTCGAGGTCGAGTGTTTCAATTTGGCAAGAGTTCGAAGTGAAGAATCAAGAAAATTAAAATAGACAATATTTTACCATTCTTTTGATTTTAAATAGAGTAAAATGAGAAATGGTTTTGGATATATTGTCTTTATTGTAAAAACATGAAATTATAATAGTTTCAACTATTTCCTTGCATATTTGCGGGCATAGAAGCAGGAATGGGCGAATCGCAAACGCTTCTAGAAAAGAAGCGACGAAATTTATATCGGGAATTAACTGCACTGCATCATACTACTATTTAGTAAGTTACACGATTTATAATAACCCGCTTTTTTAAAAAATAGCAATTTAATAATAAAATTGTTACATTAATTTTAATAGTAATCTTTTAACAGTAACTGTTATTATAAATATATTAATTCCGATAGAAATTGTATCCACTGGAACCATCACCAAATCCCTTATATGTTTAGGTATTTGGGATTGGCATAATTGCCTCTGTCTCTAACTGCCCAACGGGACACCTTGTTCAAAAACCCTTTGATCCTCAAAGGATATACCCACTCTTTCCTCTAGTGCCAGGCGTCCCAATTAACAAATACAACCATTTCAATTAAATATGTTTTATGCGACAATCAGGGAAAATTATTGCACATCTCCTCTGCGAGCGTATAATGAAACGAGACAGAATATTTTAATTCTGCGCTGTTTGAGTTTTTCAAACGCTCCATTCAATTTTAACGAACGCCAGCAGGAAAAATAATATCGAGACTCATTTCGCATTTCACAGCTATATCCAATATTGGACTGGCAATGATGCACCCAAAGAGCAACAAACAGAAACGTATTGGCGCGAAATTGCAGTGATTGACTCATTAACAGTGCCGGGGCGTTTTTCGGCGGCGAGAGACGGGGCGGGGCAAGTGGGAGTGGGCGGGGCCCCGCTAAGCTGACAAAATTCGAGCCTCGTTTGTCACGCGAGCCCTCGACGCGACGCGTGCATCCATTCTGCCCCCTACCACCCCACGCGCTCCCGCCCACCCCGCCCACTAGCGCGGCACGCCCACTCGCATGCCACGCCCATCCTCGCGCCGCGGGCTATCAGCAGTTGACCTGGCAGCCTCGAGGGCAGAAGCTTATGACCCCGCCTCGCTCACCTGTTCTTTTTCGCCTCCTCTCTTTCTTCCTCCCTCCATCTCACACACTCTCCTTCTTCCTCTCACAAACTCTCCTTCTTTCCTCTCATACACTCTCCTTCCTTCCATCTCACACACTCTCCTTCCTTCCATCTCACACGCTCTCCTTCATTCCATCTCACACACTCTCCTTCATTCCATCTCACACACTCTCCTTCCTTCTATCTCACTCACTATTCCTCCCTACGTCTCTCACACTCTCCTTTCATCTCATTCCATCTTCTCTCTTTCCCTCCATCTCTTACACTCTCCTTCCATATCAACCCATCTCCCTCCATCTTAACTCTTCTTCTCCCTCTTCCTCGATCTCATCCTTTTTCCCTATACCATGCCCCTTTCCTTCCATTGCATAGCTTTTGTTCCATCCTATTTTCTTTCACCTCTTTCCATCTCTCTTTCATCAGCACCTCTCCTCGTCTCTCTCCTTCCATCTGAGACCCAACTCCCTCCATCGCACCGCCTTGCCCTCCATCACAATTCCTTTCCCTGCATCTCGCTCCCTCTCCTCTGTTTCTCAACCACTTATCAGTCCTTTCCCTCACTTTTAGTATTTCCCTTCTCTCCTATCGCACTGCTTCTCTTTCGGGTTTATTACGTCTTCCCCTCTTTCTGTGTCTCACTCAGTAATGCACAACTAAAACTTGCGAGATGGAAAGGTGTATTTAAGGACTAGGGAACAGTTTTCTTCAAAGATGTTGGAGACGTGAAGTGAAGTGAGGAGTAGTAGTTTATCATATTTGTACATTTAGATCACATCATTATATTCACAGTCCCACTTGTGAACTGAGAATCGCAACATTTTTCGTGGATGTTCTGTTGTAACTTGTGAAACTCTAGTCTTATCTTTGCACTGATCACAGTTTATGATCGTATTTTTTTAATAATTGAAGTAGTTTTCTCTGGAACGACACAATCTTTTTTTTGTTTTTGACGTCATATAGTCATCATATCATGATATGCCATTTAGAGATGATCCCAACACGAACTTGTCATTTGAACGCCGTAACTACGTTCATTGTATTAACTACTCTGACTTGAATCAATACGATAACTAAATAAATAACAAGCTGTAGCTTTCACATTAGGAAGCGTCGAGAAGTTGCCAAGATAAAAATATCAGCGTCTGACGTCCCCGACAGGTGACAACAAGCTTGACCTTCGTGATTAAGAACGGACGTCCTCCACAATTCTCTGTCTCCCAAGGTAGGTCGTTTTGTCTTGAGGAAGAGGAAAGGAAGCAAACGAGCCAAAGACTTTGTGCCTTCTTGGAAGCTCCCAATATCAATGACTATACTTGGTATTTTCTAACGAGGCATCTGAGGGTAGTATCTCCAAGATGGAATATGGCACGGCTTTTCGCGTCTTTCTCGGTTCTGCCGCTTGATCTGCATCATTGCTTGATACGGTCGCGATCATGATACATTTTGCGGCAGGACGAAGAAAGACGCAAAAAGGCGTGCCTTATTCCATCTTGAAGATAATACCCTCAGATGCCTCGTTAAAAAAACAAGTATAGGCAGTGTGGCAAAGAAATAAATTCCACGCCGAACGGAAGGAGTTTCGTAACAAGCACATTTTCGCGTCAATGCTGCCCCTATCCACTGTCCTTCACGCGTCCATCGTCTCGGAGAGTTTGTAGCACATAAGACTCATCCGTTCTCTTTAACTTCACCCGTTCGTCGCATTGAACGGTGGATAAAAATATTTTTTAGCAAGCCCTAAACGCCAAGAAATATGTACATATGTGATGAGTGTCGTGTGATGATTCTTTATCTTCTCTTCCTTTCTTTTCATTTTCTCTACCTTCTTCATCTTTTTCTTCTCATCCGTTCAATGGACGACACGGTAGAGAAGATCTTCCTCCAAGGCAAAGTGCAGTGTTTATTTGATGAAAATCGTAGGACGAGTCTATTTATTCCGCTTCATGATCAGTTCAATAGAACAACTTCTTCTTCTTCTTCACACGTTCAAACGCATTGCGTGTTAGAGAAATTTCTGCTGCTACCCATAGAGCGGAGTGTATGTGAGAAAGGTTCTGCGAATCTTCCTTCTTTTTCATCAGTTTCTCCACGCGATTTTTAGTGAAATATGCAGACTCGCGACCACTTAAGTGTTATCCATTGCATTAACTTTATTACACTTGTAGCTTATTTCATTGATATGCTAAATTGTACGGTATATTTTCATAGCATCTAATGAGTAGTAAAGATCATGGAGACACATTAAAGAGTTCAGAACTGAATAATATCTAACAATTTAATTTCTCTTCCTAACAAACTTACAATAATTCAATTGCATATGTTCCATGCTTGGGGTTATGAGAATGTATGTGTATGCCAAGATTGATTGCCTGAACACGTGAAGGAAAGCATATAATAAGATATTTAAATACGCTACAATGGCCACTGCGCCTCCTATGTCAGCTTCACATACAGTTAAATGGTGTAAATAGTTTAATAGTAAAATAACAACTTTCTGGAGGAGAATTCTAGCGGGTGGCTGATGGGTAGTTTTTCATGGTTTCACTATTCGTTACCAGGAGAATTCTTCATCAATTCCATAACAAACAATAACACGGATTCTTCACGATCTTTCCTTGTCCGTTCTTGTCACATCCATTTCCCTTACACACACACACACACACTATCACACATGTCGGGATACCAGTCGAGAGCTTAGAGCTTTCCTCGGCTGGGTCGGTGTCGTCCTGGGAGCAGATATCTGGAGAGGGGGAAAATCCTGCAGACCAACCTGTAGATTGAAAACGGTTCTAATGTTCCAGCGGAAGAGTAACACCACCACATCCCAGGATATGACATTCCCTGCAATTCCGGGGCTAATGATCCTTGTAGTTGACGCGCGGAATATACTATTCACTCATTCGCATATAACAAAGAGTGATACAAATGTACGATGAAGGCTATCCTGCTTCATACTTGCCTTGAGATACAGGCGTCCATGTTGTAAACGAAATTATGAATAGCCTGGGTGAACAATCATCGGAATTTATTGCAGAACCATTCAACGGCGGCCAATCCTGCCTGAGAATTGTCATTTTTAACGGCTTTCTCAAATAGACGAAAGACTTCGTAGTCATAAGGTAAGTAGTCAGGGTCAGAATTTCCAAACATTTGTTGCAGTAATTTGATGGGAATTGTGCGAACATAAATTCCTTGTCGTTGAAGAAATTGTTAGTGTAAAGCAAAAAAAATAAATATTTGCGTGGTACTTACAGGAGAACGACACGATCGCAGAAGAGCAATATTAACTCACCTGAAACAATATGGAACAATATTAGGTAAATATAACACTCATTTACATTTATACAAGTCATTATTTCTACGGAAAAGTTAAGAAATGTAGGAAAATAAGTTTCCTACACATTGCATCGTTACCTCTTACACTATTTCTGGTATCCTAGGGTTTTTGACGAGCAGTATTGAAAATATGAAATGTACCAGGTTCATAATTATAATTAACTCCATTATTACAACTAGAATGGAAGAGCAACGCTAGTCACATAACCTCGTCCTGAGACTCGGTTAGTCATTGTTAGCTACACCTACACACATTTTAACGGAAATCGCAAAAAAGGAAGCTAATTGATTCCTATAAATGTCTTCATGATATTATTTATTTAAAATATCTTTTACCTCACGGTCAATAACCGGAACTTCTATTTAGGGTTGAATTGGATGTTCAGAGAATTTTTAATGCAGGGTCATTGTATATGGGTTATCATCTGACGTTCATATTGATGGGACTGGCAACCTGGTTAAAAAAATCGATGGTCTCTGACAAGCTCGTGAGACGCAATGCGTGCACTGCCGCACATTACACTGGAAAAATTTACGAAATGACCAAACACATGTCTGTTGTCTAGTGACTACTCACTAGTCTGAACACTGTTATCAAAAACACGGCATCACCCATTCTCGGAACCTGGGCTCTCCCACTTGCAACCTTACGGGCAGAGTATGCTAGCAGCTCGAAATATAATAACGTAATAAATATTGCTGGCCAAGAAATTTTACGTCACCCTGCGCAAATCTTAGGTATAAACATAATTTCCGTCCCAGCGTCTTCATTTCGCGCTTCGTCTACTGCACAGATTTCTTCGTTCCCGGCTCGGGAGTCGTTTCCGGCCCCGTGCGAGCTTCCGTTGCCTCTTTTACCTCCGCCTCCACCACTGCCTTCCCTGGTCTCTCCCTCATTCTCACCCTGCCCTCGCGCTGAGCGTTCAACACGTCGCAATCGCTCCCGCCCACGCCCACGCTCACGCTCACGCTCCCGTCCACGCTCCCGTCCGCGCTCCCGTCCGCGCTCCCGTCCGCGCTCCCGTCCGCGCTCCCGTCCGCGCTCCCGTCCGCGCTCCCGTCCGCGCTCCCGTCCGCGCTCCCGTCTAAACGTCCTTTCGCCCACGTCCACACTCACACCCACACTCACGCCCACGCCCACGCTCACGCCCACACCCACGCTCATGGCCACGCTCACGCCCACGCTCACGCCCACACCCACGCCCACACCCACGCTCACGCCCACGCCCACGCCCACGCCCACGCTCACGCCCACGCCCACGCCCACACCCACGCTCATGCCCACGCTCATGCCCACGCTCACGCCCACGCTCACGATTACGCCCACACTCACGTCCACGCTCACGCCCACGCTCCCACTTCCACATCTGCTTCCAGCGCACGTTCTTTCCGAGCGAGAGCGCAAAGAATGTCATATTGCTATTTGTTTTTCAATTTGGCACAGATCATCGGCGCAACAGAGTTGAACGGGACGAGATGGGATTGAATTCGGGCACAACGAGGAAAACGGAGTGAAACTAGGAAACGGCTCAAACGGAGAACACAGGGGTGAAACGGGTGGAACGGGCCGAAACAAAACGAAACGGGCCAAAACGGGGAGAAGCAGGTTGAAACGGAGTGAAACGAGGAGAAAAGGGGAGGGGAATGGTGAGAAATGGAGCGAACCGATCGTGGTGGACCGTGGCGGAACGTGGGGTCGGGGTGGCAGGGGAGGCACAAGGGGGCGTGGCAGTGCGTGCGTCGCCGAAGGGCGCACGGCGGAGCAGAGCGGCGCGGGGGGGGGGGAGGGGCGGCAGCGTAAACGAGAGGCGAGGGCGAGGCGCCGGCGGAGGAGGAGCAGGAGCAAAAAGAGAGGGCGGGGGCGATGAACGGCGACCAGTCGGACCGGTCAGCGGCGCGCGGCCTCCGGGCCGGAAGTTCGCCTCCCAGGACGCAACGCCTGCGCCTCGCTACGTGTGGAGAAGCGCTGCCAGCAACCCGGCCGTGTGCCCATTCACGCAAAATGCGGTTTTGTTCGGCAGCACGAAGCTCGGATTGAATGGAGTTCAAGGCAAATCGATACAACGGATGTTTTCAGAGCCGTACACGTTTTCGCGTTCGGCGAAGGATGAAACTTAGGGTGTGATGCGCTCTCTTTCCTGAATAGATCATCACAATTGGGATTTGCAGCGGACGTCCAACGCCTAAAGGTTGATATGGTGATCACGCGATGTGGATGAGGAGTGCAGGTGAATGATTACGGGAGCTATCTGAAATTATCAGACACCCATCACGGTACAGTCATATGACGAAAAGCGCATTCCTTACGATGCATTCTAACATCCGACTCCGCGATCTTTGACGTAGCTTCATGTCTACATGCCACTCAGGCCGACAGATACCTCTGCACCTAATTAATAGATGTTGGACTTGCTCACTGTCAGGTTCAGATATGGAATTGAGAGTCAATTATCACCATTGTCAATATTTGCATTAGCTTTAAACGGCTTTTTCGGTTTTATCGTCATCAACAATCCTGGGAGCAGATGACACAACTTGTATGTGTCTGATGATGATACGAAGATGTGGAAAAAAAGTTATGAAAAAAAAACATTTTGTTGGCCATGGTGTACTCAAGTATTTCATCTGTACTTCAGTCAACAGCACTTCATCGGAATTTATATATTATATTTTCAGTAGACTCCAGTATCACTAATAACATCGTAAACATTTTTTGTGTATATGCACTACCAAAATTTTTTAATATATTTCATAAATTGATGAATTTATCACTTCATATTCGTTATTAGGAGCTTTTAGAATTATCTCATGAGAAAGCATAATTCCTTTATTGCATCTATTAACTTTCTAAGTTATTTTAAATATATATCTCATACCTGATAGATGTGGATGAAAATATATCTGAACAAATAAACAAACGGGATGGTAAATTGAGTGTAATCTATGGGAATTCGATTTCCTACAGTAATTAGGGGCACAATAAAATTATTTCTATTAAGAAGCATGTCATTGAACTACTTTCGTTTGTATTGGTACCGCCCAACTAGTTTTCTGTAATCTGCAGCTCTCAGAGAGAACTTCAGGATACTGAGAATGCCGTGGATATTTCAAGGATTTAGAAATGGGTAATCGCCTTCTTTATGCAGCAGCGATATTTAATAGGGGAAATAATCCAATATCTACGATATTAACGTCTTACGTAATCTCACTTTTCTTACTTATTTTTTTCTATTCAAGCAGCAATCTCACTTGGAGGTCTTCCACATTAAAGACTCGTTCACGCTCTCATCTCGGTACAAAAAGGCTCCTTAGAGCAGCTACGGCTTGATGAGATCACGCCATGATCATACGCTAGTTAAACATCAATTGAACGTACTGGCAGTCTCTTATTTGGGATACCACAAATGAACCAATTTAGATAGCGATATTCAACGGTTGACACCAGACCACGACTTCAATTAATCAAGAACGGAATTTTCTTAACTAACAATAGATTTGCTACTTCTTTACTGTTGGGTAACTGTTTTGTAACAGACACATTACACTTACGTACGAAAAAGAAACAGAAAATTAACTTCAGAACGAAAAAATTGAAATGCTTCAGGATGTGGAGAATTTCATGTTACGTATTTCTAAACATGAAGTATTCATGTTTTATTTCCTCATATTCATGTCCTCTAATTTTCATGTTGTTAAACAATACAACAAGATATTAATGAATGTATGTGCATTAATTACTTAATTATTCATGAATTCAGACTTTGGGTGGTTCCTGGTGTGTGTGCAAACTTTTCATGATGGGATCCCGGGCTCGATTCCCGGTACATGCAAAAATAGAGCTGTCAGTTACTGTAGCTATATGACGAAAGAAAATATCGATCAGTTCAAGTATGCTAGATGTAATGAAGGGAACTCGTCATGTTCGCCACATATCACTCTTACCCCTAGGCGTGGAGAATAAATAAAAAGAGCAGAATAAAAAGAGTCTGGGAATACCGCTATCTGGTAAAAGTCGGATTAATCTCTTCCTTCCGTGCCAAACACATACATTCATTCATGAATTCTGTATTTTTTGGCATGGGAAATCATTGTCTAACTACGCGGGGCCCAAATTTGCCGTTTCGAGTTCCGCATAGGGCAAAGGCGTTAACACTGTCATGTCACTGTGGCGTTGTTGGCATATCATTTCACTATTGATCTCATTTGGACTATTATTCAATTCATGATGAATCTTCATTCACGCTACGAGTAACCATACAGTGGATATAAATACGCTGGTGGGCCCTTGCTTCCCGAAACAGGAGCACAAAGGTATACGTCCGTTTAGCTCATCGTCACTACATATTTGAGTGTCACCATTAATCATCAAGAATTTAAATTATTTTTAAAATTTATTCAGTTTTAAGATACTTTATGAAAGACGGGAATTTTTATTTTTAAATAACATGTTTATTGTTAATAATAAAAATAACAGCAACAACAATAGCCAAGCCGACCCGTGGCGCAGACGCTTGCGGCAACCGTCGTCTGCGCCGAGGAGGCTGCAGATTCGAGTCCTGCGTTGATATGGTCGTATTTGTGATTGACCCTTCAACTCATCATCCTATAACCTCACGTGAATAATTACATAATTTCATTTGCCTCGGTGCACTTGGTATTGTAGCATGTTGCAGCATCCAAATGAGTTGGGGAAGAATGCTTGTGAGGCACCACACAATGCTATCTAATGTTTCATGATAATTAACAACGCCTGATATTCCAATTATTTTAATCTACTGTACTATTACAGTAAACAAATTTATATATGTTTATGATATGATACAACAGTAGGGGTTGAACTGATGTATCTGAATTATTTTGTTGCTATATAACCGTTGGCAAATTGTCACATCTAAACATAATAAAGCGCAAGAACTATAATTTAATTTAAGTGTAAAATAATGACGAAAAAACTTAATATTACGCAGGATGAGGCAGCAATTTTAGCTCATTTTGACTCGCATTATATTGCAACACAAATCGACATGTGCATCAAATTATGCCCCTGCATGTTTGCCAATAAGTTGCGATTTAGTTTGGCGCGGATGTGACGAGTTCAGGGCAACTAGCTTTCGTGGTCAAGACATACATGAACGAAACTCCAACTGCTACACAGCGTAGTATTTTGAGTTATCGCTTCAAGCTGGGACGTAATAGAAAACTGCTAGCTACCCACATCATCACAAGTGAAGTTCATTCCTTAAGAACTACTGATAACCGCCGTCTTTCACGTCTTTTGAATAAATGTGTAGAGAGGAACAACTGTCATTTAAAAGGTGTTATCTTGAAAAGTGACAAGAAAATGGCATTGCTTTCTCTTGAATTTCACATATTCAACGACAAATTATAGATAATGTTCACATACATCATAAATTCAAAATCATTCTACGCATGTTACCGCAACTTGCAATGGCACCCTATATAGGTACAAATATATTTTCATTTATCTTTTTACTAGTACTAGCTTTTCGTCTAGGAATATTTTCAATTTCAAGATTCAACGTTTAAAATATTAATTAAAATACATCAATTGTATTCTAATAACTTCACAAATAATACATTATTTGAAGCATATAGAAGATGCTTCATCCCCTATATTCAAATCCTTTTTCATCTATTGCCATACATCCTGCCAACAACAATCTTTAAATTGCTTTTTGATTTTGTTGATTTTTAAGGGGTTGATTACCTTTTGTCTCCCTCTGACGGTTGTGAAGTGTGACTTGGCGACCGTGTCCAACAGCACCTCCAGAGCCTTCGTATCAGGAGCGGTAGCTCAGTGCAACAACTGATGTCACTGCAGCGCCTCTGACCGGGAGGTCCCAGGTTCCCACTCCCCACGGCGGCAGGATTTTCGACACTAGCTTTTCAGCTAGGTCGAATTCAGTCGCTGTCTGGAGGAGAATTCTAGCGGACGGCTGCTCTGATCGGTAGTTTTCCGTGGTTTCTCCGATCAACACCAGGCGAATGCCGGAGCAGTACCTTACCAAATCGGCCACGGACCGCGCGCGATCTTTCCTTCCTCTCCCCTTACACGCAAACTTACACTTACATGCGCTACACTAGCACATATTCCTGGAGACCGGTCGGGAGCTTAGAGCTTGTCCCGGCTGGGGCGGTGCCCCGCTGGTGGAAGAGTCCTGGTTAGGGGGAAACCCCACTAGCCGACGGTAGGTGAGCGCCGGATCTCGCCATCCAGCGGGGGAAGATCACCGCCATCTCCCGAGAACAAACATGCACCACACTAACGGGACTAATGATCGAAGCAGTTGTGCCCGGAAACACGACAAAATCAATCAATCAAGTTTGCGGGCAGCCATTTGGAGAAGTCATCTGACAGTTATTTTTCCTAATTTAACGATATATATTCACATTTCTTCCATTAAAGCAAAAGAAGAAAATGCATTAAAATTAAATAATACACCAGTCAGAATTCAAATCGACGAACAATTGAGAGTAAAATGAAACATTTTGGATCGAAAGTATCTGGATTTCGTAGTCATATTTCATTATGGGTGCAGTAATTGCATTTACTTCCCAAGCTTAGGTTAGGAGATTTAACAAAGATTCTTGACTCGTAAAATAACTGTCCACCCTTAGACGAAAATTGTCAAATATAGAGATTTGTTAATTTATTTTACATTACTGTTATATTCGACAAAAAACTTAATGGTTTAATATGACATAAAAGGAAAACAAGGAAGTCATTCGCCATTCAAACATGTTCCTGCCCGTTGGAAAAATGTTAATGTAAAGAAAGAATTTAAAAGCAAAAAGCATGAAATAGTAATAAGTAGTAAAGAATATAAACATAATTCACATCTCGAATGTTTTATAGAACAAATCTGGCAAGTATTTTCGTGTTAATCCACTCCTTTCTGGACTAGGCGGGGAAACGAGAACGAAACCAGGGGAAGTTGCCCGTGCTCGAAGGGGTGCCGGGCTTCTCAGATGGGCAACTGGCTGGTGCGGGGGCGTTTAGACGTCTGCTATGAGGGCTTGGTTCCTTGGAAGGCAAGAAGAGGCAAACGCTCCGACCGTAATCACTACCGGAACCGGTGTACTGAAGAAGGAAGTTTCGGCCCCGTAGCGGTAGGTAGAGCGCACCGTCACGTAACTTCGTGCACCCACCCCAACCAATGATTGATCGATTGATTGTCACTGATTTCGGGCGCGTCAACTGGTCAAGGTAGGCTGAAGTCATTAGTCCCGTAAGTGTAGTGTGTTTTCATAGGTAGGTGACTGTGATCTTCCCTCGCTGGATGGGGAGATCCGGCGCGGACCTACCGTCAACTTGCGGGGTTTTCCCCAACTAGGTATCTCCCACAGGCAGGGCACCGCCCCAGCCGGGACATGCTCTACGTCCCCGACCGGTCTTCCGGCATGTGCAGTAGTGTAGTGCATGTTAGTGTTAGTGTGTGTCGTTACGGTCAGTGGCCCGTTTGTCAGGGTACTGCATTCGCCTAGTGTTGATCGACGGAACCACCGAAAACTACCAATCAGAGCAGCCGGCAGCTAGAATTCCCCTCCAGACAGCGACTGATTTCCACCTAGGTGAAAAGCTAGTGTCGAAAACCTTGCCGCGCCGTCCGACTCGTCCGTAGGATCTATCTGACAGAAGCACTGCAGTGACATCAGTTGATGCCCTGAGCCACCTCCACCGGTGCCACCCCGCCCAAGCGCGGCGTTCTCATCAAATTTCGGCGCGCGCGTCTCCGCGGGGCGGAGTGGGACGTGGGAAGGCGCGGCGCGTTAAGGAGGCTGCGTGGCGGCGCGGCGGAGGCATGCGCGCCGCGTGGGGCAACCGGTCCGCCCGACGGCGCTGGCGGTGGCGGCGGCGGCAGGGAACGTGGTCAGGGCCAAGCGAGTTGGCACGCGCGCGATGCCGAGGCGGTGGCGGCGGCGGCGGCGGCGGCGGCGAGAGTGGCGGGCGGGACGACACGGCGCTGCGGCGGCGCCGAGCTTTCCCTTTCAGCGCCGCGTCCGCGTCCGCACCTCCGCCCAGCCCCGCCCCCGCCCCGCCCCCGCCCGCGGCGCTCGGGACTCCTGAAGAAGCCGCGCGAGCGCGTCAGGGGCGCCGGCGGCGTTGCCCAAGCGCGCGACACGCGCGGCCCTCGGGCGCGGCCGGCGCTACGCACCGCTCTCGACTCGCTTAAGCGCGTAGCGTGGCGACCAGGCGTGGCCAGCCGCCAGAGCGAATGGAGCGAGGAAGGTAAGTGAAGATTGATTGATGGATGGATGGGTTGATCATTTCGATTCAGGGCGCATCATCCGCTACGGTCTCGTAAGTGCAGCGCATGTTTCTATCACAAGAGGCGGGTACTTTCCCCTATGGAAGGTGAGATCCGTCGCCGACCCACACGTCGGCTTGTGGGGTTTTCCCTATCCAGCTATCCCTCGCCACCGGGACACCGCCGCAGTCAGGACAAGCTCTACGCTCCAGATTGATCTCCCGGCATGTGTAGTACTGTAGTGCATGTAAGTGTGTGTGGCTGTAAGGGGCTAGGATTGGACAAGGAAGAAGAAGGAAATATTGCGTGCGCTCCGTGTGACTTTTGTTAAGGTTCTCCTCCGCCATTCGCCTGGTGCTCATCGGAGAAACTTCGGAAAACAACCGATCGGAGCAGGCGATCGATAGAATTCTCTTCCCAGATTGCGATTGAACTCATACTAGCTATGTAGCTAGTGTCGAAAATTCTGCTACCATCAGGATCCGAAACCTAAGACCTTCCAGTGAGAGACACAGCAGAGACATCAGGTGACGCCCTGAGTCACCTCAACAAATTTGAGGGAAAGGTTTGTAAAGAGTCACACTTGTATTCCAGAAGTTAAACATGTTAGTTTTAAATAAGTCGTTATTTACCACAAATCGCTGAATAACCAAAACTCACACATTACTTAATTTGCATCAAGACGAAGTGTTATGAAGATATGTTGGCGATAGAGCCCTTTGATTCTGGGCGCATACCCTTGATTTTTATGTAAATGAGAAGACAGTGAGCGGGTTAGATAGATCACAACTAATATTTCCCTCTCGAGGTACGTGACTGCAGGTTTAATGCTCGCACGAAACATTCACTAGCTTTCAATGTTATCTACAAAACATCTGAATTAGAAACAAACAAAATTACTTATATCTTTCAACAGTCTAACTATTTCGATAGTTCGTTTCGGTTATAAATACTTCTAATCTAACAGGCGACAGTTAAGGAAGTTCGCACGTCGGTTCAATTTTACATCGTGAAGTCGTAGGCTTCCGCGGCCGGAGTCAAGTGGATGATCTTGGCTGTCCGGGTCTGCAGACCAGCCCTGAGGAAGACCACGAAAAGATGGTCGAAACGTCGGCAACACAACCTTCGACGCGGCGTCAACCGGACAGCCAAATTTTACATCGGTTCGAACCGCTCGATGCTTAAATTCCTACTGACGAATGGCGAAAATGAATGGAACAACCTGACCCTGACGTTTCGCAGAAGTTGCACAATACGACACCGCAAATTTCAAATTTCAATTTGACCTCACAATTTTCAAATAGTCACTATTAATTAATTAATTATTTTATTTGTTTATACATGCTTGATGCATACCAACTGCTAAGTTCATTGATGCTTTCAGATAATAAATCGATGATAGTAATATTAATGTCGATGAAAGAAATGACGGAGAAATGGTAGAATGAGAGGCCATGGAAATGACAGCTCCCGGAGAAAACCTGTCAAGAGTTTTTTGCCCACAAAGACCACGTACACTAGCGGGGACAGAACCCAGGCCCTGATGAGGGAAGGCAATTGCACCAGCCATTACATCAATAAGCCTCCGTGATTGTGGATAATGGGTATTGTACTCACATAGTGGTGGTTTGCTGTTGCCTTCCACACTACGATGGAGAGGTAATGGCTTCGGTTCTCATGGGAATTGAATATTCATAAATAGTAAAATATCATGAACGTGATTGCAGGTTGAATCTGCTTTGTAGCTTTAATGGTGGCTCGTTGAACTCGTGGCTCATTGTTAAGTCGCTAGCCTTTCACCACTGAGATCCGGGTTCGATTCCCGTCGAAAATTTGTTCCAACAAAACGAGTTTGACTGCTTCACAAGGGCTCGTCCAACCCTTGTAAAGTATCCTAAACCCTGCCCCTATCCTTATTCCTTCCTAATTCTGGCCGCTGGGTAGTGACGCAGGAGCGCGTAGCAGGAGGCGCGTACGCGAAGATGCTACCTGGCAGTCCTTTTGACAACTGACTGCGACGAGACGCGACAGACCATATTAACGGATGATTACTCCAAAAGCGCTGTTATTAATGGAGGATTACTCCGAAAAGCGCAAAGCGCTCAACGCCCCCAAAGGGGCTTGGAGATGCGTTGCGTCAAAGTAGACGCAACAATTTTTTTTTAATGGTGGCCAAACTGTACAGAACTGCAGCGTAATCATCGATGCCGAACTCTACACATGCTTTCAGTGTTCTTCGGCTTCGCAAATAGAAACACCCTGCTAAGTCTACACGTCCCTAAACTCCCCAATGAGACATTCCGCTTGTTTGATCTGCAGGGAAGATTTAATTTAGAGTCTGAGTTTAGATACATAGTACTCGTGGCGCATGGTAGTTCTAGAGAACGTGGTCTCGTATTCATAGATTACACAAAAAGGATGTAAAATAGATTAATGTAAATACATTAATTGTTTGTTACAAACTTCTACAAAGGAAATCAGCAATTCGAACTTCTCATTAATAATATTCAGATATAACAGTAATATGTATTTAAAATAATTCCAAAATTATTTTAATCGATAATCCACAAAAAAAACACTAATAATAATAATATACTAATAGAACTATGTATTCAAAAGGTCAACAGAAATAAAGTTGTATTAAAAAATGTGTAACTGCATTCTATTGAAAAAAAAGTAAATCCATTGAAAAAATTAAAATCAATTGTTCATTTAAATAAATAAGGATTTTATAAATTAATAAGTTTATTTAAATTAGAATCTAAATAAGTGACTAAATCATAAAATTTTTAATTCAAAGATGACATTTTATTATTTATTACATTTGAAAAATAAGTTAATATTAATGAAAAAAATTAAAAGTCTCAGACATTCTGTAATAACACCTGCAGATTTGTTAAAGAAATATAGACCTCGTTTATACTATGTCATACACGTTCGTTTTGTGGTATCTAATAAAATACACATAATCCGGCCCTTTTCCTACAGATGGCTTATTACTAATATTTTGGTGATTGACCTAAAGAACTTCCCCTTCCTCATAAATTTTGTCTCCCTGTTTTCTGGATTCCTTAATTTGAATTTACGCGTCCCCTAAAAGGTCTGTCAAAATGTGGCGTCGTACTTTATTTTCACGGGCATGTAGTGCAGGAATATAAACAGATTTATGTTCTTATTTCAAACAAATTAATTCTTTATGATTCATTGTTTGCATATAATAATCCCTGAATATACAAACAAGCTGTGACGGTTCATGTTACTACTGCCAGTTGTTTAATCTCTCTGATCGCGAATTTAATACCTTCAACACTGTCAAGTGCAGATCCAATGCATTTTTTTTATTTTTCTCGTTAACAGTTTCGTACGTGTGAGAGTGCGTGAATTACGGGCAACCGCGTGAATGTAATGCATTCAATACGTCGTCTGTCAACTTGTACCAATTTTCAATTAAAAACATAAAAAAATTAAAACGGAAAAATGAAATTAACATCCACTGATGACTTTTCATACGTCATGATATTATGGGATTCTCCTCTTCCACAAATGTTAAAAACAGGATTATTGTGTTTTAATATAATATTAACTTCCCTAAAACTTGAGATATTGCAATTCATTAGTAATTTATTTATATAACGTATTAATAGTAGTAGAACGATATCTACTACCACCAGTTTTACTATTATTACTACTCTATTATCATAATTGTTGCCTTTTAATTATTGTCATTATTATTATTATGGTTATGCATTGTTTTTCTCGGTATTCACTGGATTTTTATTTCACTTTGTGTCGGGTTAATAACCAAGGCACAGGTCGATTCATGTTTCGTCGCAATTTAGGAATTTGCGCAGAATCCTGCAAGTGTTTAAGATGATCGATATGTGTATAATTTTGTGTGTATATTTTGGCATTTGAACAAGTTCCAGATATTTATGGATGTTATTTGTATACCCCTGTGCACGAAATGATCAGAGTAACAATATAAACTTTTTGGAGATGCTATAGTGCCTTGACTTCAGCTGCTAGTTCTGTATACTTTGTTATTTTTTCTACATGTTCTGTTTGAAGATTAGCTGTTTGTGAAACAGTTATGTTAATCAAGAAGCCAATCTTTTGGCGTTTGTCTAGGTAAGTTATGTCTGGTATGTTATGATGAATAGTTTTATCTGTAATAACTTTTATGTCATAGTACAACTTATAGTTTGAATTTCCAAGTACAGTATCGGGAACGTATTTGTTATACGGACAGGTCATTTCTTGTAGTTTTGATTTCGCCACCATTTTCTGGTGAATAATATTTGCAACTTGTCTATAGGTGTAATCTGCATGGCCCATTATTTTGCATTCTGAAAAGATGTGTATTATTATTATTATTATTATTATTATTATTATTATTATTATTATTATTATTATTATTATTATTCCTATTGTTATTGACGTGGGCGCCAGTCAGCAACACGCACTGGTCGCCATGTTAGGGTCCCTCTCTCGTAAAGATGTTAGTGACAATTAGTACGCCGGGTGAGGCCGTCACACGCTACCTTTCCGCGTCAAACGGCACGTCACAGCAGGCAGCCCACCTTGGCAGGTGCTTCTCGGATGGTTGTTTACATACGATTTTGACGGACTGTCGCGTTGAACGGGGCACTCCCCACTCTGATGGCCTACTTCCTTTGAAAGTTTTAATTGGGAGTTATTGTCTGTTCCTGTTGACGAAGGATGGCCGCTGAAACATCTGCTAGGTGTCGCCACTGTAGATGAAATGATGACTTGTTCCGGAGGATGAGAGGGGGAATTACTGGAACAATGTTATTCTGGCGCTTCACGACACCGAAAACGTCAATTGCACGGAACGCGCGACGACAGGAGTCCAGTGACTTCCGGTAGCGTTGACACGTGACCCGGGGGATGTCTCCTGATTACTTTGTGGCACGCAGGGGTTGGCTTTAGGAGGGTGGCTGTCAAATTGGCAAATGATTACGTTTTATGGGCGTCTTCAGCTCTTGGCCTGCCTGGCAGCTAATGCCATGCTAGCCCTTGGCCAGCCTGCGTAGCTAATGCCATGCTAGCCCTTGGCCAGCCTGCGTAGCTAATGCCATGCTAGCCCTTGGCCAGCCTGCGTAGCTAATGCCATGCTAGCCCTTAGCCAGCCTGCGTAGCTAATGCCATGCTAGCCCTTCTCCAGCACGCGTAGCTAATGCCATGCTAGCCCTTAGCCAGCCTGCGTAGCTAATGGTAATGGGCGAGCGCGGGGAGCGACGCCTCGCGTGGACTGACGAGCGCGATTTTGCGCACGTTACATCTCACTGTATACATAACATACAAATACTAGTCCATTATGAAACGATAATGAAATGATTGGCACACGAGTGTGATATTACGATACCAGCGAGGAACGAGCGAGTATCGTAAAATACACACGAGTGTATTAATGCCCATTACATCGAGTTTCATACGGTACTATTTCTACGACTTTTATAAGCTAAACTTTTATATTATTTTATAATAAGCTAAGCTAAACTACATTTAACTCGGTAACCTGAAATGTCAGACACCATTATTCACATCTAAAAGGGTCAAATATTAGTAGTGGATATGCTTCTTTGCCGAAAAGATGACCGGGAGGGCTCTATAAAATCCACTAAATATATAACAGCTTGCAGAAGAAACACCACACTCGTGGCGGGCAAGGTAACACTGATGGGCGGGAGGGGTGCGTCCATCAGATCCTTATGGTGGGATCAACCATGTGAAATTCCTTCGCAAATAATTACGAAAAATATTCAATCAATCAATAAGCTTTGCAACAAATTCACTCACAGATTTGATTACAATTTCGTAGTTTTTGTGCATGACTCAAAACATTTATTAATGCTACTGCTACGTCACCTAGATGACTTCTGTAGGTTCTCTCAGGTTAATCTTGTAGAGTACATATTTACCACACGCTATTCTAAAGGTTTCATTTTACAACTTACTTTTTTCTATCTTCAATGGAATATATTTGTGCATCTTTATCAGACGCTTCTGGAGGAAACAGTTTCCCGGAAAAATATGAATTTGCTTCTGAAATGGAAACCTCCGGAAACAAATGTTACCAGAGCATTTTTCTTCCGATATCTGAAGAGACGCCCTTCGTTCCAAAGCAAGCTCAAAACAACATTTCACATACACCCCGTATAAACTTTTCCCATCGTTTCCTCGTGCAGGACCGCTCGGTCCCGCTCGGCCGAAGTTGGATGCAACATTTTTCTGCTGCCCTGTCCCGTTCAACGTGGCCACTGCTGCCACCATCACCGCGGCCGCCGCCGCCGCCACCGCCGCTGCTGCTGCCGCCACCGCCACCATCACGGCCACCGCCAAGGACTGTCCGACCTGATGCCACAGCCTCTGACAGCTCCCACTCAGCCTTCGGCATTCTTCCCCCGGCCGACGTCGTCTCCGAGAACGCGCAACTCCACTTCCGAAATTTTCACCACGCATACCGCAGACGCAAGGCTGGGTTTAGCCCCGGGCCAGTATTGGCGCTGTCTCTGTTCACACTACGACGGGGACGGCCTAGAGGTAACAGAGTTTCGACACTAGCTATACAAATTAATTCAGCGACTATCCAGAAAAGAATCCCAACGGTCGGCTACTCTGACCGGTATTTTTTGTGATTTCTCCCATCAAGGGCAGGCGAATACCGTAGCAGTACTGTGCGTGCCACGGGCCGCGCGCAACCCTTCCTTCTTTCTCCTCGACCTACTCTCTCTCTCTCTCCTTACAAACGCATACTTACATGCACTATCCTACCACACACGTCGGGAGTTTCGAAATAGTCCCGGCTGGGGGTGCCTCTCCTGGAAAGAAAGATGGAGGAGGAAATCCTCTCCAAGTTGACGTGTAGGTCGGTTCCGGACTTCTAGCGAGAGAGGAACACCGCCACCTCCCGGAATAAAACGTTCACTACACTAACGAGACTAATGACCACAGTAGTTGACGTGTCCGGAAATATCAATCAGCCTACCGTCACTCTCATGTCCGCCTTCGTTATGTCCGTCTACGCCTCTCACTGCGCGATAACTTTCCGTGACGCTCTCTCAGCCACAGCCATCTCGTCTCCGCTATTTTCTCGTCTTTGCTGCACTAGTCCCTAGTGCTTAGCTCACCGCCTTCGTTGATAAAACCGCCGCTCCCTTTGCCGCTCCCGCCGCGTCGCCTTGCATGCTACCCCTAATCACGCTGCTTAGCTCCCAGAAGCGTCTCACAATTTGCCGCCAATTCCTGTGATGACTGCCGTTCCCGCCGCCAAAATAATTCCTGCCAACGCTGCCCTCACTGCTGATGCTTTTAGCGTCGCCGCGACAGTCTTCTCCGATGCACCCTGTCCCCCTTATATCCTGACGCCCTGTCGCCGTTGCCGACCAGTCTCGAATTGCCGCCTCCGGCTCCAGCTCCAACGCCATCCCTCGTCAACCCCATCACTTCCGCATCCGCTTCCGATCCTCACCTCCACCCTCACAGCTTCTGGACTTCACGCAACCTCCTCTGACACGAAGCAAAGCCTCCGTCCCTCCCACCCTCCTCCTGCCGGTGGATTCCATGGTGGGGTGCGATGGGCGAGGCACGAGTTAGCGGGCCGCGTGAGAGTGGAGCGGGAGGGGGCGCTAGGAGATGGGGCGCCAGGGGCGAGCTGGAAAGAGAGCGGGTGCGAGGGAAAAGGGGCGCGAAGGGATGGGGCACGTGAGGGCGGGCCGTGAGGGGGCGAGCGCGACGGGGCGAGGTGCGAGGGGGCGGGCAGCGAGGGGGCGGGCGTGAGGGGCAGAGCGCGAGGGGCAGAGCGCGAGGGGGCAGGGCGCGGGGGGTGAGGGGGGCGAGTGGGCGGGGCGCAAGGGGGGGGCACGTGAGGGCGGGCCGTGAGGGTGCGAGCGCGACGGGGCGGGGTGGAGAGAGGGCGTGGCGCGAGGGGGCGTGGCGCGAGGGAGCGGGGCGCGAGGGGGCGGGGCGCGAGGGGGCGGGGAGCGAGGGGGCGGGGCGCGATGGGGTGGAGCGCGAGCATGTGAAGTCGAGGCCGTGGAGCGCCAGGGGGCAGAACCCAGGAGGTGGGGCGCTTGGGGCTGTGCCGCAGGAAGCGCCGGCCCGGTCGCGCCCTATCGGTATTGAGAGATCGCGAGAATTTACAATGCAGCAGCCGGCGCCTTCGCGCAGGGCCGACTCCATCGCCGTAAAATCTGCCCCGGCGCCTGCCTCGTCCGCGCGCTCGCCCTCCCGCCCAGACGTCAACGTACGTCACGGGGGAGGGGGCTGGATAGGCGAAGGGGCGGCGGCCTCCGCGTCTTCCTCCTTTCTTATCGCGTCCGCTTCCTCCCACCCCTCGCCCAGGAAAAACCGTACATTGTCTAATGGCAGCAGGGTAAATATTTTCACACTTATGCGCCGAGTGGAAACATAAAAAATACCGCCCCGGGGCGCATAGCTCGCTGTGCTGGCCGAGCCAGTGGAAAGAGTGGCGCTGAGACGTTTCGCGAGGGGAGAGCGGTTGATACTTTTCCCGTCAGTATTACAGTATGAAATATCTTGTTTACATTTTCGGCCTCGAATTTGCCAAATGTTTGTTCTGAGCTTCGACAAAAAACATTAAAGAAATTCTCTAATAGTAGGCATGCACATATATTGCGATAAGACATTTTAGATGACACAGGCGGTTTGATTAGAGTAGATATGATTGATTGATTGTTTCCGGGCGCGCCAACTACTACGGGCATTAGTCCCGTTTATGATGTGAATAATTCTATGCCTCGAGTTGGCGGTGTTCTTCTCCGCTTGATGGTGAGATCCGGAGCCGACTAATGACCTGCCTCCTCGAGAATCCAACCCCATGAGCTCGCGGTCAGTCGGCAAGGAGACAGCAGCAATGAGTTGGCTTTGAGCTAAACTCCGTGGTTGTGACGCAGGTGGCTTAAACATTTATCTAATTTTTTAACATGCCTTCAAAGAGTTGGTTGGCCCACGTCTTTCAATATATGAGAAAGAGTATAGGGTAATCAACAACAGTGAATAATCAAAAGTAAATATTTGGGAGGATGGGTCAAACCAGTATACGAGGTGGTGTGTGAATTTTTCACGCAACAATCACATGGAATCTTTTTTGCCACATTCGGAATTTTTGCCTTCTGTTATCAGTGCGGCGTTACAACAATGGGTTACAACAGGCAACATGCGAAATCACGCGAAAACGTGCGTTCTCACACAGGAACGGGATAAACAGTATCCTATGTCCGTCTCCTGGCTCTAAGCTTCCTGCTCACCAATTTTCAGCCAAATCGGTACAACCGTTCTTGAGTTATAAATAGTGTAACTAACACGACTTTCTTTTATATATATATATATAATATAGTATATATATATATATATATATATATATATATATATATATAGAGATAGAGAGATTGAAAGTGCAAATATACGTCGCATCACTGCGCGTGCTGCGTGCGCTGATCTACACTATCCTCAATTGCCATTAGACCCTAGCAGCCGCTCTTCTATCATTCTTTAGCTCTCTAAATGCACCTATTCGTTATCTCGGGGTTCTCATGGAAATAAGACCCATTTACGCCCACTGGGTCGTTAACGACCCACATAAAAAATTGTTTATTCTTTGTTATACGTGTTAAATATTTATCTTTAAAGATACAGAACATGTCACTGATACGTAGCCTGGGCATTTCCTGCATCTCAATACTCGTTCGATAATCTTAATCGCATTTCTGAGAATTTTTCTGCACACGTGTTGCGTCGTTGTCAGATTCCGCGCCGTCTACGAAAGAATCCTTTAGTTCGTGAGAGGCGAAAGACTTAGGTGCAGTTATTTTGCATTGGTGAGATCCTACAATGTATGAACTATTTACACATCTCTTATAATTGTGCAGTTGTACTTGTATAAAATCGTGGTCGGTCGCTACCTACCCAGTGGACAAATAAGACTTTGTCATATTGTGCCTTACTTTTGGTAATTCGTGTGCGTTACATTTATTCTGGCGTTGGCTTTCTTATGTTTTGCACATTCAGATCACATAAAGGTTTAGGAACGCCCGAAATTCTTTCATTGTTGGAAACTACAAATCTCGAGAATGTGCAGGGAGATTTGAACATAGTAATTACATCCTCAGTTGCTGAAAATGACTCCGGTGATGATTCCTGATATGAATGCAACGATCCTGATCGACTCTGCAAACATTTTTCTATCATACATAATATTGTTCTGCCAAAATGAAACTGTTTGTAGTTTTGGTATTTATCAAATCTTCCTGGGTATCTAATGTAACCATTGACATGACATTTTTTACATGGTCAGATGTTGCTTGGTTTTCCAAAAATTTATACATTCATCATTCGAAACTAGTGATGTTTATATTTTGAGTTATTATGAGCTGACACAAATATACATTTTCGTTTCTCTAAGTAATTGTCTAATAATCCTAGAGATTATTTTAAATCGCAGGAATAGATATGATTTACACACCATACGTGCAGAGCAGAATAGTTGAGGAAGAAAAAGATGTTATAATAAATAATTAATAATAATAATAATAATAATAATAATAATAATAATAATAATAATAATAATAATAATAATAATTTTTTCATGAAACGCACTAATTATCCGAGTTCATATTCAATGAGCAATATTATTCAGGAAGTCGAAACATTCAGTAAGTAAATGTAATGAAATCGGTTTGCGAACTCTTTTGGAAGTGGAAGATTGAGGAAACAGTCGGGTCATTCAAAGGCAAGACGATCGCTCCCTGCATCGACCTGAGGAAGCACGGTGGCTGGGCAGATGGGGGAGGGTGAAAGAAGAAAAGTAGGGACAGGCGAGGGCGGGAGATGTGTCTTGAGGTAGGAAACGCCACACAATGATCTCAAAGTAGATATTGTACACTTCGTTTTCGGTACATATCTTGTTACTTCATTAAAATTACCGGTTAAATTGTTTAAAGAAACCATTTTTATTTAAAAAATAAGTATCCTTAGGCCAAAACTATTTTAACTTTTCGAATCGCCACGTACTAAAACGCATATTCAATACGTACATTTCTACAAATATATTCTTAATTAAATTTGAGACTAATATCCGCTGTATATTAATTCCATATAACGAGTATTTAGGAAATATAAGTTTGGATTGTATTTTTATGTAGAAATGAATCATATAATTTAGCGTTATTATAGTAAGCGATTTCTCATTTTTCATTATTTTTTTAAAATATTAATTTAAATAATTATTCCTGTTTAATACGTGTGAATGTTTATTGTAACTTTCGATACATATAGTTTTCAGCTTGTCAGCTAGTTTCAGATCGCATGCAATTTGGAATAAATGAAAAATATTTAGATGATATTATGATCTGTCACTGCTTTCCACGACAGCTACATTGTGAATACATTTATATTTTACTCACAAATTGAACCCAGAACGTCTTCGTTCACTCGATATGTAGTAGTCTACGATACACGGGCAACCTGTTTATTATACAGTGAGTATAAGTATAAAAGGTATTCGTACACCTAAGGATTTCTACAAAAAAGTTTTAATTAGCTTACGTGTAACAAAAATTTAAAAAACCAATCGTCTTCCATCTGAAGAAAATATGTTGTATTTGTTTTCGTCGGTAAAACTAACATTTTTCCAAAACTCACTTGTTTTATTTACATGTTTTTTGCGAACTCTAACCTTTCCCTTCTGTTGACTTCATTCACATAATACTTTCTTTTAGCTACTCTTCCATAATAGCCACTTTGCCTCAAACAATTTCGCACAGTACTCTCACGTACATTTATCTGCAATTCATTTTCAAGTTCACTCGGTATTTTTGGTGTATTAATCGTGTTTTTTCTTCACTTTCCGTAGAATTGCACGACCATCTGCTCCACTAAGTTTCTTTAGACGTCCAAGTTTTCTCACGTGTTCGAAATTTTACCTTACACTAAACCTATCAATAACTCCCAGAATGGTATTCCTTGATCTGTTTAAAATCTGAGAAATTTCCTGCAACGATTTCCATAGATTATGCAACCGGATGACAATTTTTTTCTCTTTTCCAATGACGTTTCCTTCCCTTTGCGATCCATTTCTTCTTTTCATAAAACACACAGACGTGTGTCAATTATCTATCAAAAACTATATAAGGCCATTGCTGTCAACCTCTCCTAGCGTAACAAATTTCCCACTGGTCAGGCGGAGGGGAGCTAAAACCGTTACAGTTGTCTTTGCTGATCGAATATTTTTTGCGTCCCGAGATTTCACATTTCAGGAAGTTTCAACAGTTCCATATTTGGGTTTTTCTAACGTGGCATCTGATGTAATTATCTCCAAGATGGAATATGGCACGACTTTTTGCGTCTTTCTAGATCCTGCAGCAAGATGTCGCATGATCGCCACCGTATAAAACAGTGCTGCAGATTAAGCAATTCTAACGGCACGACCAAGAAAGCCACGAAAAGCCGTGCCATATTCCATCTGGGAGAAAATACCCTCAGATGCCTCGTAAGAAAAATCCAAGTATATCTGCTTCGTACAAGTCTTTTTTTTTGCCGTTTTCGTCATTAACTTTTCTGTACACTTACGTTATTACTATGATTAAATATGTATTGACTATAAGTTAATTATTGCATAATAGTTACAATAATTGTTAAAATGTTCTGGTGTATGAATACGTTTTACACTCACTATAGGAGAGTTCTCGCTCCTCATGAGAGCCCAGACCACTCACAGTCAACCACGTGGCCATTTAACATTTCAAGTATAGGATGTATTTTGCATTTACGGTTCATATGCTGTTACTCCGAATACTTTACGTTACTGGATACAGTTCCTGCTTGTAAGGAACAGGGTGCATGCTATCGGTAAGCTCCCAGGGAAGCCTATCTTGATTATTCGCACTTCTTTTCTAGTTGCACATTTGTTTACAAATGCAACTAGTTTAGCTATACCAGTTAGTGATACTCTGTCCGTTTCCTGTTAAAACTACGTGTATTGAAGTAAAGTTTCTTATGCACGTTACAGAACACAATAAACCAGGTAGAATATCGTATTCCGATTTTCCTCTAACATCGTGACAATAGTTTGCCCAGGCGCAAAACCTCATTATCATCAGCGTCCAAAACAGAATGTGCATTTGCCTCATACAAATATGATACAATACAAAAAATATGAGGGTCTAGGACATTGAGTTGAAGTGAAACTCCTTTGAATAAAAATTCTGCAAAACGAAATCTCAGCATAAAAGTTACCATTTACAAGGGTTGAGGGTAATCACTAAATCACGAAATTTGAGTGAAGCTTGAAGCAATACAGTATTATTTACATTATTACATCTCATTCGAAGCCTTCCTACTTTCGTATTTTCATCTGCTTAACGAATACAACGAAAATGGTATATAATGCATCGTCCTGTATTTTTTTCTTGTTTTAATTATAACTTCCATTTCTTTGGTGGTATCATTTCACAATTAATTTTGACATTTGTATCACTGGTTTCAGACAAATAACCAATGTCCCAACAACAAATATTTAAATACTGATCGTTCAGAGAATTACTACAACGCTCCAGCACTAACATAGTTTGTTTTCATTAGTGTGCCACGGTTTTATTTTCGTAACCAGATATATTTTATTGATTTGGTTATATTGATAAATTGTTTTAACCGCTTTCGCTCGTTTGGGATGATCCTCTAGATTATTGTAAATGAATTTAGCAAACAAAATATTTTATGTGTCCGGAACACCCTCAGCATTTTTTTCAACATTATTTCCGTTGAAAACAATGTTCCGCCAGACCTCTTCTTCGCCAAAGGAGAGCTCCGTCCCAAAATTATATGACCGCTCCAGGGGCGTTTTCGGCCCACTGCCGGGCGCGCGGTAGGCAGGCGCTCAATGCCAGGGCCGCCCGCGCGCGCAGACGGTGGCGGTGGCGGCGGCGGCGGCGGCGGCGGCAGCGGCGGCGGCGGCAGCGGCGGCGGCGGCGGCAGCGGCGGCGACGGCGCCATGCAACGGCGCGCAGCCTACCATGCCAAGGCGTTCCGCTGCACGCCCCGCACCGCTTCCCCCGCCCGCCCGCGCGACAGACCCAAGCCGCCCCGCGCCGCCCGCGCCGCCACGCACTGCCCGCACTGCCCCGCCCCGCCCCGCCTCAAATTTCTAATTCCTGCTTGTGACCCGCCTTTCGGGTTCTGACCTAATCCCTGCCCATGCCCCACCCCTGCCCCCTGGGCTCCTGCCCCTGGGCCCTGCCCCGCCCCCGGGCTCCTCCCCTCCCCTCCCCCTCCTCCCCGCCCCGGCCCTGGCTCCCGCTCCCGGCCTGGGCCCGCCTCCCGGCCCCCGCCCCGCTCCTCGCCCCCACGCTGCCCCGCCCCGCGCCGCCCCGCCCCGCGCCGCCCCGCCCCCGCGCCGCCCCCACCCCTGCGCCGCCCCGCCCCGGCGCCGCCCCGCGCCGCCCCGCCCCGCCCCGCGCCGCCCCGCCCCGCGCCGCCCCGCCCCGCGCCGCCCCGCCACCACTTCGTTCCGACTCGCATCGCTTTCCGCTCGCCGTTCCGCCCCGCCCCCGCTCTCGCGCCGGCTCCCGCCTCGCCTTCCATTCTTACGCAAGGCGCTTCCTTCCGCCTCGGCGCGCCCGCGGACCCGGCGAAACCCGCCTCGGCCGAGCGCCTTGGCCCGCCACAGGCCGTCAAGGCGCAGAGGCGCACGACCTACGGTTCGAATCCCGACGACGGACCTTGGACGGCGGACCTTGCATTCTAGCTCTTCAGCAAGGTCGGATTCAACCACTGGAGGAGAATTCTGAGGCTGGCTGCTTGCTGTGATCGGTAGTTTTCTGTGGTTTCTCCATTCAATGCTGGAGCATCGCCCTAGCAAACGGGCATGGACCGCGCGCGAAACGTCCTTCATCTTTGTCCTCGCCCCTTACACACACGAGCGCGCGCCAGCTTACGAACATTACACTACCACACATGTCGGGATCTTAGAATTTGACTCGGAAGGCGCGGTGCCCGCAAAGCCGACGGGGCAAACCCGCAAAGCCGACGTGTAGGTTATGCGGTTTAGTGTAGTGGAATACCGCCACCTCCAGGGATAAAACATGGACTCCACTTACGAGACATATGGCCGTAGTAATTAACACTAAATAATCAATCAGCGCAGAACTGCACAACAAAACCCAGATCCCTGTGCTGCCTCTCAGTATGTCTAGACATGCGGCATCCAAGTTTCAACAGCGATAAACTTGGTTTAGTTACAAGACAGGATATTTTGAATCTCATTTGTGCGAAATCATGTTGAGAGTCGTGAGAGATGATGAACAATAAAAATGATTATACTTTTAATGATTCTCATTAATTTTACGAACGTTGGCTAACATCTGCTGGTGCTATGTTGCTTCCTTTTAGTTTGCTAATCTAGCAACCGAAGGCTGTTAGAATGGAAACGATTTATTTATTATGCTAGAATTCAAGACTAGATATTTATGCACCGAGGAGGGCGTTACAAGGGTTTTCATGATCGAGTGGTGACAGAACGACGAAAAGTCCGAGGGCCTTTGGCCCGAGTTTAATTGAAAACGTCATATAAGGGAGCAGCGCGAGCCCTTTGATGTTCAATAATTATTATTATCCGTTTACTTTCGACGTACTAAATGCACTCTCTTTTCATTTTACTCTAACGGAAATCTAATACGAATATTCAAAAATTCCTTTCTACATGATTTGAAAACTATTCCTAAGCAATAACTGCATGTACTGAACTGACATTCCCAGATATTAACAGCCAAAGCTGCAGCACATCGGGTTGCAGAAACAATGCACTTCGCGGATTAAAGCTTTTTTCGGCGGCGCTCAACTATTTTTGAACTTGTTAAAATAAATCATTCGCTGACCTAAACCGAAAATTTTTCCAGATCATCAATGACATTATTTGTAATAAAATAATAACATACCCAACAATAAGAAGTACAAAGAAATTGTTGCATTCTATGTAATGCACAATCAATTTAAATCTTCCAATATACGCTTCCGGCTTTCACCCTTCAAATTTTTATTTTTACTTTTATTTTGTTGTACACTTGTTTCATGTGAGTGAGAGAAATCCGCACACAAGTGTTTCCTCCCTGATTTCCCTTTAAAGAAAAATCTCAAGTGAAATTTAAAGAACCCGTTTCTTACGAAACCTTTTATTGCTAAATAATGTCCCACAATTTTAGTGCCCTTTTTACAGGACTTAGCGGCATTTACATTTTAGAAGCCAATTCAAGGAGTGGAGATGCGTCCGAAAAAAATCAGCTTCCACCCGATCCGAGCAAAAAAACCCTTCCCTTCTTTTAAAATGCAAGCGAGAAACTGTTTGAAGTGTGCGGGGACCGTCATGCAACTTGTCTTGGTTTTCCTCCTCCTTCGCCTACGCTCACAAATGAATATGAAGATGGGCGTAACTTGGAGTTAAAGATTAGCGTTGAGAAAAAAAATTAAAAATTAAATTCAATCCAAAATTAAAGAAGTGTTTCAAAAATAATAAGACAATACTCTTATTATTGTTATCACTATTATTATTATATTTTCATTATCATTATCTTTCATATCATTATTATCATTAACATTATTATTAATATTATCATTATTGTTTATGTTCACACATTGTTGTTTCACAGAAAGACCTGTTCCCAAATAACAACGGTCTCTTCGCCAAGTTTATTTGCTATTTATTTACGAATCTTAGAACGTTCCGGACAATGCGGCAAGATGACAGACTTCTGCATTAATTTTGAAAGCCTTGGAGGGATATTAAGTTTTTTAAGGTTTTCTTTGACGTGTTTTTATCATCAGGCTATCTATCAGGCCATTTCTGGAGATAATTATTGGGATAATGGATACTTCGTCCGGTTTCCATTGATCTTTGATTTGATCGCTGTACTTCCTAATTTTTTCCGAGAATGCTTTTTGCATGTTCCTGTAGGAAGGGACTGCAACATCAATAAGAAAAGTCGTTTTTGGTACCTTGAGTTATTATTATTGTTACTATTATTATTATTATTATTATTATTATTATTTATTCTTCAAGAACGCGTGCTCCCTCACAGATAATTTTTAGAAAGGCAAATACTAATTTATAAGTCGCATACAATGTGATGCTCCATCTATCGAAATGAAGTTATCTCCATATGAGCGTTTATATATGGTGGCAAAACATATTCAGTTCAGCCAATCTATCGCCGCCAAAGTATCCCACGGTGACGGCATTGCCTTTCCCACAGCGCGAGAACTGATTTGGCGGCTCTGTAAAATGCTTCTTAACATAATTTCGCGGAATAGAAAACTAAACACATTCTCCGTCAGTTTCCATACTTAACTTGTAATTATTATTCGACTGATTGATTAATTGTTAGTGATTCTGGTCGCGCCAACTTACCAGGTCATTTGCCCCGCAAGTGTAGTGCATGTTTTATTTCGCCTTGAGGTGGTTGTGGGGGTGATCGTCAACCGCAGGATGGCGAGATCCGGCGCCGACCTATCGTCGTCTAGCGAGGCTTTCCCCAATCAGGCATCTCCCCAGCCGGGACAAGTTCTATGCCCCCGACCGGTGTCCCGGTATGTGTGGTAGTGTAGTGCATGTTAGTGTAAGCGTGTGTGTAAGAGGAGTCCGGAGAACCCACGGATAAATACCGATCAGAGCAGCCGGCCGCGAGAATTCTCCTGCGGACAGCGACTGAATTCCACTTAGCTGACCAGCTAGTGTCGAAAATCCTGCTGTCATCGGGTGTTGAATCTAGGACCTCCCAATCAGAGGCACTGCAGTAACAGATGTACTGAGCAACCTCTCCTGGTAATTATTATTCGAGTGTTAAACAGTAGATTTTCAACGTGGGTAACAATATTTAGCACACTTTTTTTGATAAGTTCCTCGGGTGGCTCATATACAGCGCGCTAGTTTTCCGTGGTGTGAACCCGGTCGGGGCCAAAATATAGCAGTAGCTTCCCATTACAGTCATCTCAGTTCCACACCTGTACGAAACAAAAGCTCAGGCAGACTAAGTATGTTAGATACGGTAAAGGGATACATCATGCTCGCCGCTTGTCTCTCTTTACCCACCAGCCGTGGGTAATAACAAAAAACAGTGCCCAAGTCCGCGAACACAGGAATCGATGTCGACCCTAAAATGACAAATGTATAAATACAATTTTTGAAATGCTACACGACTCTGAAAAGCCGATAAGCTCTAAATATTGAAGTGGACTCGCATCTCATCCTTACCCCCATCTGAGTTATGCATATAAGGCCTATAAGTGTCATCATAATTCATCACCAACGATTTGTTTCAGAGCAGCTGGAATTCCCGTTACTTCACACCCACAGCCTTGCACCCTTCTCGCACTCCTGCGCACACACATTCGCGCGCGTGTGCGCTTCATTACGCAGGTCCAGGCTCGTTAACGCATCGAACGACGGCGGCGGCGGCGGCGGCACGGAGCCGGCCCTCACGCACGCTCGCTGTGGCTGCCCGGCACGGGGTCGCTGGCGCAACCCTACGCGCCGATGGGAGCTTCTTGCCTAGACTGAACCTCGTTACCTCATTAGACAGCGATGCGGCCGAGTGGCGTAATGGTGCGGGTGGTGCAGATGTGCAATGGTGCAGATGGAGAAGAAAAGCTGGTCCAAATATATCGTTCTTCAATCAAATGAAGTTTGCACCCTGTCAGTGAATGAGCGAGTTATTCGTGTTTCAGGGTGCATCAAGTACTTTTGTTATTACTTCCGTCACTTCGTGTGTGCATGTGGTGGCGATGTCGTAGATGGTCTAGGTTCGAGTCCTGACGGCGGCAGGATTTTCGATACTAGCTTTTCAGCTAGGTCGAATTCAGTCGCTGTCTGGATGAGAATTCTATAGGTCGGCTGCTCTGATCAATAGTTTTCCGTGGTTTCTCCGATCAACACCAGGCGAATGCCGGAGCAGTACCCTAACAAACGGGCCACGGACCGCGCGCGATCTTTCCCTCCTCTTCCTTGTCCTATCCTCTCCCCTTACACACACACACACACACTAACATACACTACACTACCACATATTCTGGGAGACCTGTCGGGAACTTAGAGCTTGTCCCGACTGGGGCAGTGCCCCGCTGGTGGGAGAGTCCTGGTTAGGGGGAAACCCCACTAGCCGACGGTAGGTCGGCGCCGGATCTCGTCATTTAGCGGGGGGAATTCACCACCATCTCCCGAGAAAAAACATGCACTACCCTAACGGGACTAATGACCAAAGCACTGGACGCCCCCGGAAACACGAAAAAATGAATCAATCGTAGATGGCGGCCATGTTCCTCCACCGCTGGATGGTGAAACGACCTACAATTCGACGTGCGGGGGTTTTCAATCCAGTTATATCTCGCAGAAGAGCATTGGACTTGTTCCCCGGTATGCGTAGCACTGAAGTCAATGTACGTGTGTGTAAGGAGAGAGAAAGAGACAAGACTGAGGAATGGAAGATCGCTCATGGTCCTTGAGCCCTTTGTTAGGGAATTGCTTCGGCGTTCACCTGGATGTTGATCGCAGAAGCCACGGAAAACTACCGACTAGAGCTGACCGCCGCTAGAATTCTCCTCTAGACAGCGGCTGAACTTCTTGTTGCCCCTACTGTATATTCCATCATTACTTATCCATCATTAATATAAATTTTATTAATATTTCAGCCATAATCTTTTTTGAAAAATCAACCATCAAATTTATTACGTTTCCAGGTATCACCATGAAGCTCATGCAACAGTATGTAATAAAGAAGAATAAAATTCATCAACGGATGTTGGAATGTGGACTATGTAACGTAAAAAACAACATATGTTTCGTTTAATTCACGCTTCAATAATTATTGTATTCATTTTTTCCAATCTTTTAACTTTTTATTATCATCAAAAGTTTAATGATTCGAAAAAGTGTAACCATCTTGCGTCGGTCTCGCGGGAAGCACCATTAGAAGATACAGATGGCCACTCGCTGACCTCCAGGAACTGGTTATCATTCATTTTCCAAGTTTTCAGTGGTTCAAGGCAATTAACAATCCAATTTTTCTAACTTGAATTACATATTGACTGATTTATTCGAAAACTCATTGCTTGGAATTAGTGCACACTCATCAATTCAATGTACTACGAGTGAATAAATGTGACATCCCTAGCTAGAAAATCACGGATCTCGTTAGAAGTTTTCATATCACCAGATCACTGAAAAAACATATTTTATCCATCACCTATGGACTGCAATTGTGGATATTTCAATTTATGAAAATTCTCGGATCTTGAAATGAACACGCCAACATGAGCGATAGAGGTCAGTAAAGTGTACAATTAATATTGAATTTTGCTTTAGGATTGCTTCCTGTAGTGTCTCGCAATTACTGCCAATGAGAATTTTCTTTTTCATCGATCATATTTTTGAACAGATTTCGTAAGAAACTTGGGAATTTTTATAGAGTTCTTTTTATCCAGAAACAATGGATTAAATGTCGATTTTTCTTATCCATAATTCCCTTATACTGGCACGTGTTTTGACAAAAAAATATCCTTCAAAGTTAAGTACAATTCACATCTGATTTTTGAAAGCAATATTTGATAAATAATGTACAATAAAAATTAATGTTAGTATAAGATATAATATTAGTTAGATAAGAAAATGAATTATTTAGAAACTTCATCGCCCTTTTATCATTATGAAGTCATGCCTATAATAGGAAGGCAATCATACCTTGTCACTCTTCCCTTTATATCTCTTTAATCAGAGATAAATAACATCTGTTGTTGATGTAGATATCGTGGGTGTCCCAAGTCGTTACCGAGAAAACTATTTTTTATATACTAACACAAATCTTTTGGAGCTTCCTTTCAAAAAAGATTGTTAACGCTCCAAAAGCAGCATTTCCCAATCAATTACCACCTGATGAACCAAAGACCTAACTCAAAATTGTTCCCCAAACCTGCCCAAGTTCATATCGACTGAATGTCGCGCAGAAAAGCAAATCTAATGGAAGTTCTTAGCTTGCGCGAAAACGAGAAAGAGTCAGAACCATATAAGCAGAGTAAGCCGTTCGGAAGCAACGCTCATGGAGGCGGATATTCGGGCCCACCACCTTTCCTTCCAAGCCATCAGAGCGCCTCTGCGCTCAGACGCCTCCCGTGTCACCCCTCCGCGGTCCCTGCACCTCCTCCCGCCTCTCCCGTCTTATTTCTTCTACCCTACTGGCGGCGAGCCTCCCTCCCTCCGTCCGTCCTCCCTCCGTCCTCCCTCCCTCCGTCCTCCCTCCCTCCGTCCTCTCTCCCTCCCTCCGTCCTCTCTCCCTCCCTCCGTCCTCTCTCCCTCCCTCCGTCCTCTCTCCCTCCCTCCGTCCTCCCTCCCTCCCTCCGTCCTCCCTCTCTCCGTCCTCCCTCTCTCCGTCCTCCCTCTCTCCGTCCTCCCTCTCTCCGTCCTCCCTCTCTCCGTCCTCCCTCTCTCCGTCCTCCCTCCGTCCTCTCTCCAACTTCCTTCGGCGCACTCACCGCACCTGGCTGAGGCGCGGAACGAGCGCACGGGGAATAGCCCGCCTCTCACTCGTCCTGAAGGAGCGGCAGCCAAGTTCGCTTGCATCCCTTCTCCCAGCGTCTCGAGCGCATCTTTGTTGTACTTGCTCTCGCCTCCCCCGCCCCGCCCCGCCCGCCCCACATCTGCGCGCCTCTGCGCCGGCGGCGGCGGAGTTCCTGCGCTGCTTCAGAGGGCTTAAATAAAGACATTGCATTTTTACGCCGACCTACAGCTCACCTCCCCAACAAACTTTTCTAATAACTTCACTACCTCCTCCTACTCTCATCATATTTATACCACGAAGAAAATTAATAACAAAATTCGTACCCAAATCATCGACAAAATATCCCATTACGTGAAAATGAACGACCCATCTATTGCATGCACCATATTTGTTAGAGATCTGGCATCGGTGAGCAAGAGGGAAGACTCCGCTACCCCCGCATCCGCGCTCATGTATGTGCTGGTAAATGCGAATTTCTGAACGATCCTGTATCTCGTACGCTGCGAGGGGACTTGTGATGAAATAGCTGATGAATGCGCGTCCACCATTGGGGTCCGCGTTCGATCATCGGGCTATCGATGAGTAATTGGTGAGAGGCATACCGAGCGGTCGATAAGTGTCTTGGGGGTTCTCTCGTTTCCCCTACATTTTTTTGCTCTATTTCATCATTCACCTTATTATGAACATCAACTGATTAGTTTATAACTTCGTATCACCGTATTTGTAAATGGACGCTTAAAGCACAATAATAAATAAGTAAGTAACTAACTAACTAACTAACTAACTAACTAACTAACTAACTAACTAACTAACTAACTAACTAACTAACTAACTAACTAACTAACTAAATAAATAAATAAATAAATAAATAAATAAATAAATAAATAAATAAATAAATAAATAAATAAATAAATAAATTAAATAAATTAAATAAATAAATAAATAAATAAATAAATAAATAAATAAATAAATAAATAAATAAATAAATAAATAAATAAATAAATAAATAAATAAATAAATAAATAAATAAATAAATAAAATAAATCGCCCTCTGTCCTCTCTTTCCGAAACATTCACAAAAGTTACCAGGTCACCACACATCACATCAACTCGCAGAGAGCCGTCGACCTGGCTGTGCATAGCTTCTAGTTTCGTGAAAATCGCGAACTGGAATGTATAGCACATGCACTGCCACAGACGTCTGGGGCGGCAGAAGCTCTACGGGTAACTACTCGTTGTGAGTGAGAGTTCAGGGTACGTCGTGGACGTTTAAAAATGTGATTGCGGTAAGGATTAATTGAACACAGCACGTACTTTCTCGCTCGTATTTTGACCCAAAATTACGCGAAAAATACTCATTGTATTTCAAAATCTATCTTTATGAAACAGATTTCACTCAAATCTCTATCTTTAATATTTTAGTTGTTGGAAGACTACGAAACCTTTTTGAACTTTCGCAATTTTCGAAAAATCAGCGATTTCAAGGAACATGAGACCTGGACCATTTTCTTAAACGTCCTTCACAGTATCCAACAACAAAATTTAATCAAAATCGATTGAGCCATTTTTTAAAGATTTTAAAAATGTCCCAAGGGCTCCGTGTAAAGTAACCCCAAAATTAAAATATCTTTTTTGTACACTCTTCATTGTACTTTGTATGTATATTTTATTGTAGTCTAATAATCTTGAAGTTCACGCGACCCATAGGAAGATATTAAAAAACTAAATACACTGTAATAAAACTTATGGAGTGTTTCTCAATCGTGTAGGCGTTTGAAAAAGCCTATAATTAAATATTCAACTATGCGTTCTCACAAAGAGACGATCGTCCTGGTGGTGATAACCAGATATTAAGATATTCTATTAGATTAAGATATTCTAAAATAGCGATTTGGTTCACTTATTAATGTTATTGAAGGAAAACTCGTATCGAAAGACATTCATTTTATCTCCAGTAATACTCGTATTTAATTATTTTGTGCCTATGGATGTGTCATTGTATTAAAGCAGATTCGAATATAAACCCTCTCGGAAGCGTGCTGCTTTATTTCTTTTAACGGAGGAATTAACCAAGAGATTTCCAGTAGAAGAACGTACATTCAAATGCTATCGAACAACCGTCTCATTCGTTTTCACTCCAAGAGAGGAAGGAAGACGGTCTTTTGGCAGAATGCCCACCGTGGCTTCCAGGCTGGTCACAGAGTGGGACGCAAGTTCTTTTCTCCTGAGATTTTTTCACGCGGCGAAATCGCATAGATCCTATCACAGTCACAGTCTACCATTGCCGCCGTTACGAGAACAGATCAAGATGACGTCATCAACGTTACATACCAATACCATTCCGCAGCTCGGAGAACATAAACAGAAGAAGGTCGACGCCGGACCGCAGACCCCAACGCCGCGGGTAGAACATTTTCTCCGCTGGCTGAGTTTCGGTAGTTTTGTCGTTGACTGCAGCGACTCTCGTCGCGAGGTCCTAGTATTCGTGCACCGACGGTGGTGGATTTTAGACACTCTCTTCATAGCTATACTCCGTTTTAAACATAGCTGCACTTCAAGGTCACGAGCTGGAAGGAGAGTGGAACACTGTCGTCCAATCCGGAGCTTCGTTCAATTTTTGGTATTGGAGCTCCCGATCGGATAACAATATCCCCTTCTCCTTCCAGCTTGTGACCTTGAAGTGCAGCTATGTTTTGATCGCTCTGATCGGTACATTTCCGGGGTTTCTTCGATCGCTACCGAACAAATTCCGGAGAAATGCCGTGACAAACAGGCGCATCCCGTTTGTTACGCATTCTTGCGCATTCTTTCGCCCATCTCCTCTTAATAATTTACTTCAATATTGCTCAATATTGGTACGTGTATGGTGGGATTTTGGAGGAACAGTTCAAGAAATAGGTGGAATAGAATAAAGAGGATAACAATCCAAATTCACCACCACATGTGATATGAAATTCATATTTCGTCACACCCCTCTGAATAGATCATCAAGAGGCTCATTCCTTATTTAAGCATTTCCAATTTACACAAATACATTAGAATACACAAGAGCTATTATTTCTTTCCGTGACCTCAATAAATAAATTAATACAACTTTATATATTTTGAACATTGATCCAGAAATAATTTTATCTCAGAGTTTAAGTAATTAGCACTCTTCAAATATAGATACAAATGTTTGAAAAAAATACAATGTTTGGAAAATTGTTTCCGTGTTTGAAATACATATTACAATCGAACTTTCAAACCTGAAACCGGGCCAATTTCCTAATAGAAAACATAAAATAAAAGATTAAAACTAAAGACTGAATTTTGAAATCAGATTCTACGGGCTGTCACATGCGCCATCGAAAAGTAGTACGAATTGTGGAGAGTTCTAGAGTTGATAAGACTAGCTCACATTCAATTTTCTCTGGGACAAACATCTGTCCGTCCTTTTTGGTCTCTTTTTTGGATAAACACTGGATGCCAAATAGATATTTTACCCGCCGTTAATGTGCAAGTTACATCGTTGAGCTCGGCGCCTGCATTTCGAGCACGTTTTCTGAGAGTGGTGCAAGAAACACTTGGCGTGAACGCGTTGGCTCGAAACGAACGAGGCAAAGAATGGTGGTGATAGGAGAAGCAGGTGCGTACATGGTAGTGATTGTTAAGATGGCATCGGCAGAGATGGCAATAGTGTGAGTAGTAGTGATGGTATTCGCGTTAATGATAGTTGTTTAGGTCGTAGTGATGGTAGTTTAGAAACAAGAAATGGTAGTTGCATGATAGGGTCGGTAATGGTGATAGTAATAACAATGCGATATTAGGGTGGTAATGATGGTATTCTAGAATGTTAGAACAACCCAAAGCTGAATAATTTAGAAAAGAGGAAATGTCTACAAATGCGAAAATAGCGCATGGCGTAAAACAAAAATGGCCGCCATTTGTAAACCAGATAAAATAAAAATAAATCAAAGATGAGCAGTCAAAACTTAAGAAAATTTATGTAGAAAACATGATTTTTTTTCGAGATGGTCGAGCGACCAATTCTGGGCCACTTAAAATGGATTGACCCTTTAGTGATGATAGCATGGGCAGAGGTGGCGATGGAGATAGCGGTAGCACCGTCCGAAGCACCGTCGACGGTGGGTGTGGTAAGGATATCGGTGGCGGTGGCGGTGGCGGTGGTTGCGGCAGCGGAAACGAGGAGTTTCGCTTGAGTGGAGCGCGCGCCAATCGGGGTTGGCTTAAGTCCTTATCTCTTGGCACCCTTTCCCAATCGACCACAAAGCAATTCGCCGTGAAGGCAGCTGCGCACGAACCATCAACCTATGACACCACTGTTTTTACTCTCCGGGTGCTCCCCAGTTGGGCTCGGATACCCCGAGGGCAAGTATTTTTCGTTTTACCAACATCTGAACCCGTGTGGAATCCGTGTTACTAATGAAGTAGAATTAGTCACGCACGAGATACGAGTCAAGATAAGCCAAATCTGTATTTGGGTGTAACATGGTTTGTACATTTTGTATTGGCAGGGCTCAAGGTTTGTATTCATTTTATATTACACGCAAAGGGCAGAGACATGCTGTCTATTTGACTGTGTCAATTTGGTGATTGTTTTCCAAGCTGACTTAATCCTCCTACCTGGAGACATACAACTCTTTATAGCACATTCATTATGTAACCACAATAATAATAATAATAATAATAATAATAATAATAATAATAATAATAATAATAATAATAATAATAATAATAGTAATAATAATAATAGTAATAATAGTAAGAAGAAGAAGAAGAAGATATAGGTCTTTATTAGTGTAATGTGGACGTATTTTGTCCCTAAAAATTCGGATGAATATATATTTATATAAATTGAAACATTCATGACAGAAGAGGTAGTTGTATATTTACGACAGGCAGAACAAAGGTAGGGCTATCCGGGATTCACTTCGAACGTTTGAGTAAACATGGATAAACTTCATTCAGGATTGCGACTTAGGGCGGAGCAATTCAGCCGTATTTCACTTTTAAATTAGATTTGATATTTGTCAGAAACATTGCGCTCCTCGGGAATACTATTGATTCCCCACAGACACACATTCGAAGGAAAGAGTGTAGAAATTCGTCTGACTCTGTAATTAATACATATTTTCACTCAGTCGACCAGAAAACTGGTAGCTTCTAGCAGGGAAAGCATCATACCCAGGTTCCTAGGTTGAAGACCTTCAGAAGACTTACTAGAAGTCGCCTTCTATCATTAACCCACAAGCCAGTCGAAGGGACAGAAGTCCCAAACGGGGCGATGAGAATGTCAGAAAAGTCGCGTTGTCCTTCTCCAAAGCCTCAAAACGCTTGATAAAATGGATACAGTAAGACTGAATTGCATCACTCAAATAATGTGCCACTTTCAATCCTCGAGGCCGTCTCGCAGTGTAGCCAATGCACCTACATTATACCTCTTCTGCAGGTCCAATACCACTCAATTCCCGTGGAGTATGCGGTGGATAAAACCGGCTTATCGTTAGAGTTATAGTTAAAGTAGAATCGCGGAACTCACCTCCGCCTACTACTAATCAGTGAAGTGCGTCGAAACCCAACGAGAACCGATGGGTTTTTATGGTGGACGTGCCGATGGATAAATAGGATTTTAAAAAAGCCCTGGAACGTCATTTGAAAGTATACAGAAAAATAAAGCCCTCCGTTTAACGAAAGTCCAACAACACAGAATAGTATATGGCTTTCGAGATAGCAGGGGATACATAAACAAGTGCTTGCGCTATCGTCAAATTGAACGTCCAGAGCGGAGTGCATAGCGTTTACGGAGAAGGCAACGAAAAACTACTCCAGGAATTCATTTATTTAGGGGCATTTCAGCAAAGGCCACGGGGAATTGAAATGAGATGGAAATCAGGATTGATTGATTTTTTCGTGTTTCCGGGCGCGTCAAGTGCTCTGGTCATTAGTCTCGTTAGTGTAGTGCATGTTTTTCCTCGGGAGAGGGCGGTGATCTTCCCCCGCTGGGTGGTGAGATCCGGCGCCGACCTACCGTCGGTTAGTGGGGTTTCACCCTAACCAGGACTCTCCCACTAGCGGGGCACCACCCCAACCGGGACAAACTCCAAGCTCCCGACCGGTCTCCCAGGATATGTGGTAGTGTAGAGCATGTTAGTGTAAGTGTGTGTGTAAGGGGAGAGGTTAGGACAAGGAATGGGAAGGACAGATCGCGCGCGGTCCGTGGCCCGTTTGATAAGGTACTTCTCCGGCATTCGCCTGGTGGTGTTAGGAGAAACCACGGAAAACTACCGATCAGAGCAGCCAGCCTCTAGAATTCTCCTCCAGACCGCGACCGAATTCGACCTAGCTGAAAAGCTAGTGTCGAAAATCCTGCCGCCATTCTTAGTGACATCAGTTAATGCTAATCAGTGAAGTGCGTCGAAACCCAACGAGAACTGAGCTACCGCTCCCGCTGGAAACCTGGAGATTGGGTATTTTGAAGACGTTTGATTGAGCTATTTGACAATATAACGTAAATTAAATAAAATAATCCTGAGGATAAACAATACAAATGCAAAAGAAAATGAGGGATCATATCATTGTTTATTTCATTAATGTAAATTATGACCCAGATTTTTCTGAACCAGAAATTGAAATATTTTACAATATATGATACGGGCTCAAAGCTTAAATATCGCTACAAGGGCAAATAAGAAAAAATGAAATATCTTTAAAAAGTGAAATGCAAAACATTTCGAACCTGCTTTTCTTCACCGCATCAGGAATGAACTGTTCATGCTTGCACCACGATATGACAATGGAACGTAACGTAAAAAAAAGAACGGCGAGTATGAAACGTTTCAGATTCCTTCAGCCACAGAACTCAAAGAAAAAACGACGAGATAAAATCCTACTGACTGTGATAAATCTGACTATCGGGCTTATGACGAACGACGACGAAAGCACAAGATCTCGGGTTTTGTTTGTGAAAATAAAATAAAAATTCATTACACTTCTGGGAAACCGCATTTATCGTTAAAAACACTATAATCGCGCTAAAGACTAAAATCTATTAGAGATATCTGAAATGTAAATGTATATACAAAGAATTTCCGCGACGAGACACTGATACGAGAATGTGAATGCTGTCAGGAACGAGTAGTTTCGTAAGTCAAGATACCCAGTATTTACGTCTAGTGCGCACGGCAGCACGAACAATATCTCTATCATATACTTGAAATTTTCATTCACTTAATGTGCATTGTTTATTACAAATTTTGCGATGCTAAAGGGACAATTTATCATCTTCTTGGGATACTTTGTACTCTACTCCTTTTTTGATATAATACAATAACAACAGTATGTAACAAGTAGAAGAAATTAAGGGCGTGAAAGTAGCGTGAACTCCCTTTGAAGTTTCACTAAATAAATGTATTCAAAATATTTTGGCAAATAGTTTGAAGATTGTATTTATCATATCATGCTCTAATTTTAATATTAGTGTTGAAATTTATATTAACTGACACAGGACCATAAAATTCCCACAATATTGTAAAACGTCCGGAAACGTTCGACCAAATATGCATTGGAAGCAACATTATGGAGTGCCAAGTGAATTATCATCCATTAATAAAGTAAAATATACACCAATATTAAATAACAACTAAATGAATGATTTGAATTGTTTGTCTATTAAAATTTACAATTATTTTATCCTAAAACATTACTTATATTTAGCCAACGAACTCTATGACACTATCGTGATCCCAAATACAGAAAGTTAGGGTTCTAAGGAGGGACGGTATTACAACAGTCACGCATCTTTTATTAATATTATCAAATTTTTAAGCTAAAATTAAAAAAAATCAAGCGAATATAAAATATTGAATACAACACAGGATTAACAACTGCTTACAAGTGGGGGGGTGCACGACAGACCCACGGTATTTTTTTTTGTCAAAATCTTTGTTTAGGTAAGGAGTTTCAGTTTTAGAACTTTTAATATTAGAACCTTTCAGAACACTGAGTGATAGTTTCGTCTTTCACCGCTTATCGGTTGCAGTTAAAACCGTCTCCATGGGTAAGCGCTTCGTGAAAACTCCCGCATTCTCTTCCAGCCTGACCTGGCCCCAATCTGACTGAAAGCTATCCAACATGCAGAAAATGATAGTAGTATATTGTGAAAAACATGTGTTACTACTTCTTCAACCTAAAAAATTGTCCTCCAATTACATTACAATTTCTTCTCGTTTTCGGCGTCGACGCCGTTCATACTGGTGATCTCCGGAAGCCGCAACTGCACTGGTAGGCGGCTGTTAATCTAATGAAACCCGCGGCTTGGTGCAAGAAAAGCCAATGTCAGTTTTTAGTGATTTTAGATTTGTATAGCTTAAGCACATATTGATGTGCTTAAGTCCCCTTCTTTCAGTGCAAGAAAATTCAAAGACAAAAGTCGAACCTATCTCCCGATTTCATCCATCTTTACAATTCCCTACGATTGTTTTGTCATTTCGATGAAGCAAGAAAAGCACCTATTTTGTAAAACTTCGAATATTGCCATTTGCCCTTCTTGCGCCAAACTGTAGATATCATCTCGGGTGTGGGTATTTTACGCTAAAGCGTTCGGGACTCAACATTTCTCCCTTGTTCGTAATCTCCTGCTGCCATTGAAAATATGCCACACTTCCTGAAATACCACACGTAGAAGCCATTTGTGTGCATCTGCAAGCATTTAACAGCTCACGAAAAGACAGAGAGGAATAACCGTGTTCCCAGAGAAATGCAATCACGGAATTGTGTAATATCAGTTACAAATCTTCAACTTATCTACAGACAGTTCATGCCAACATGATGTAATTTCAAGCCTGCAGAAACATGCGTATTGAGAAAATGTCATCCGAAAGGTATGATCACTTTCTGCCGAAGCCCAAAGACACGTACCACAAAAATTAAGTGAAAATCTGTTAAACTGATAGAAATTTCAATATAATAAGCAGTTAAAATCACATTTTTATTAGGTTGCAGTGAAAACTTTACAACGTTTTATCTTTCTCCTGAAAAGTCGTAATTTGTTTAGGCACGTTTTGTTAAAATGTAGCCATTGATATTGATGACAGATAGAACCTTATCGAAACGCAGTCATTAACAAATTTCCAAATGTAGTCATCTACAGATTTATCCATGCTTACAAACATGCATAAAGAATGTGAGGGATATTCTGAAGAACGGGACGACATCAATCATCCGTCTGTGGCATTCTTTAGAGCTTGAAGAGCTTGAAATAAACTGTCTAATTTAAAACAAATTCAGCCCCAGTTGGAGCGCTATTTTGAAATAAACTGACTATACTGACGATTTATCCCAACGTAATCAGTTCCGAATTTGTATAAATGGGCGCCAGGAAAAGATTACGCTAATACTATTATACAAGTCAACCTTCAACTCTAATTATAATAAATTAGTTTCCGGCTACCTGGGTCGATGGGTTTCATAGAAATAATCACTATTGTATGCTAATAGATGATTATCCGATCTGCCATCAATACAGAGTGGTCGAGGAATCTGAAAAGCAAATATATTTCTATCTTGCTACTTCGTTACTAGAACTGGCTCAATGAGAATCATGTATTCATTTCACAAAACAGGGAAATTTATTAAACAATTTTTGGTACTTTATGATTTTACACAATATAAAAAAACCTTGGTCATGTGCAACCTTATAATATCGTATTCGTCTTCGCGCGCTCTTGGACCATCTTTATTCTTCTCCGACGTCGCTGTCCTCAGGTCCAGATACCATCTTCTCTCTTCTTTTCTTGCAGAAGCACGCTTCAATCACCGTTCATCACTGTTTCCGAAGTTAATAAAGTCTCGTTAATAAAATTCGTTCGCCAATTTACGAATTCCAAGTTCGTCCCACGCGTATGCTGAATACTCAACGATCAATAAACTATCTGCTGTTAGCATTCCAGTCCACTTACTGATAACTTCGCCTAAGCCCTCAATGTACTTCTAACTCGTTCACTTGAAATATTTTAAGTTTTACTGTTACACATAGCATTCAAATCCGAAGTTCTATCAATATCTACTCCCTAGTAGATGCTTACAAGTTCCACAAAACTCTTAACATTAATTGGAGCACGATCCGTTCAACACCACGGCATCAGTCAGAATGAATGCCTATCGTATTCTTTCAGCCCTACAAACCTCGGTCCATCTTTTCGATTGTTTATTTACAGACAACACTTGATGTACTTCCGTACCTAGCCAATCCCTAAATTCTATACAAAATGAACTAGCCGTCTTCTCGACTGTCACTGCTTTTTCGGCCAATCCCTGAATTCTATACTAAATGAACTAGCCGTCTCCGCGATTGTCACTGCATGAAGATTTTTGACCTTGACGACGGCTCGCTTACCGTTGCTATGCTAGCATATTCACATATATTTATCCCGTATAATTTACGCAATTTATAATAAATATTGTACCATATTGTCACATATTGGTATGTTACAAGCTGAAACAGTCCACGAAATGGCAGCGAAACGCGGATCCATCGTTGAATACCATGCTTTCATCATCTTCAAAACTGCAATATCGGAAGAAGTGAAAAGCAGTGGCGTGAGTACTACTGCCGAGGCATTCGACTGTATTGTGAACGAAGATCGCGAGAGTGCACTAGAAGGGGGAAATAGTGTGTCTCATTAAAGAGACTGGACGGAGGTGAGAGGACCACTTCCTCGCCCCCCCCCGCCTCCGAAGTTTGCGGAAGTTACCCCGGGCGCCTCTATTCTGAGCGCAGACGGCCTGACCGTTCCTGGGGTGTCAGGTCACTTATGTGAGGCGCTAGCAGCGGGAGCGGGCTGGGAGGGCGGCAGAGGGCGGCGAGCGGGCAGTCGCCGAGGCGCCCGGCACGCAGCCGAGCAAGGCGAAGCGCCCGGCCGCGGTGGCTAACAAGATGAGGCGGAAGGCGAGCTCAGAAGGAGGGCGGGAAGAACGTCGTAAGGGGCCGGAGAGAGTAAATGAAGGTGGAAATGAGGTGGAAAGAGGAAGAAAGGAGGCATGGAGAAGAGTGGAAAAGAGTCGGCAAGGGAAGCGGGAAGGAGAATGGGAAGAGGGTAGGAAGGAGCGAATGGAGACGGGAAGTGAAGCGAGAGGGAACGGAAGGGAGGGCGTGTAGGATGGCAGGAAGAAGGCAGGAAAGAGAGAAAAAAGGACGGCGAGGGGCGAAAGGCGACGAAGGGGGTTGAAAAGGGTGAAAAGAGGGTGAAAAGAAGGTGGAACTGAGGGAAAGGGTGGATAGGAGCGGAATGAAGAGAATGGGGTTGCGAAGGGGTGGAAATAGGGGAAGAAAAAGGATGGAAAGCGAGCAGACACAAAGGGGACTGCGAAGGAGGGCTGAGGGGTGGCTGAAGAGAAAGTTGGAGAGGTGTAGAGGGGGTGAGAACGGAATGAAGGGAATAATGAGGGTGAAGGGTACGTGCATTAAGCTTGAAGGGAGCAGGAAGAGGGGAGGTTCGGGAAAATTCGGGAAAAAGTAGGCATGAAAAGAAACTGGGAATAACCGGGATTTTTATCTGAAAAGACGACTCGGCGGGTCGTCACCCAGCTCGCGCATGAGGAAGGCACGGGTGACCGGAGACGATGCAGAGCAGGTCGGGTCAGAGGGCGGAGCAAGGGCGGGGTGAGGATGGGGGCGGGCCGAAGCCTGGGATGGACCGCGGGCGGGACGGGAGCGGGGCGAGGGCGGGGAGAGGGCAGGGAGCGGGGCGGGAGCGGGGCGAGGGCGGGGCAGGGGCCGGGCAAGGAGAGGCCGGGCGAGGGCGGGGCGAGGGGTGGAGTGGGGGCGGGGCGAGGACGCGCGCCGAGGGGCGGAGGCGATGGCGGGACGAGGGCGGAGAGAGCAGGGCGAGGACGGGGCGAGGGTGGAGCGAGAGAGGGCGGGACGAGGGCGGAGAAGAGAGCAGGGCGTGGTCGGAGCGAGGAAGGGACGAGGGGCGGCGGGGCGAGGGAAGGACGAGGGCGGTGCGAGGGCGGTGCGAGAGGGCGGTGCGAGGGCGGTGCGAGGGCGGTGCGAGGGCGGTGCGAGGGCGGTGCGAGGGCGGTGCGGGCGGTGCGAGGGCGGGGGCGGGGGCGGGGGCGAGGGCAGGGCGAGGGCTGGGCGAGGGCGGGGGCGAGGGGCTGGGCGAGGGCGGGAACGAGGAGTGGTACGAGGGCGGGGGGCGAGGGGGCGGGGCGAGGGGCAGGGCGAGGGGCGGGGCGAGGGCGGGGCGAGAGGCAGGGCGAGGCAGGAAGGGCGAAGGGCAGGGCGAGGGTGGGGCGAGGGCGGGGTGAGGGCGGGGCGAGGGCAGGGGGCGAGGGCAGGGCGAGGCGGGGCGAGGAGCGGGGCGAGGCGGGGCGAGGCGGGGAGTGAGGGCGAGGCGAGCGGGGCGAGGGTAGAGCAAGGGGCGGGGCTAGGGCGGGGCTAGGGCGGGGCTAGGGCGGGGCTAGGGCGCAACGAGGCGCGAGGCAGCTGCCTGGAGAGGCGCATGAGTCATCTTCGTCATCCGCCGCCTCGCTTTGTGCGAGTCGCGCTGCTTCGATGCTCTTTCGCGCCTCCTCATTCAGCGGCGCGCCCCGCCCATCGCGCTGCGAGCTGCACCTGCCCTCCCTGCGCGGCGGAGGAGGCTCGAGCGGAAGCTGCGCTGGAGCACTCTCCCCACGCTCCGCTGCCTTACAGCTCTGGTTTCATATAAACGTAACTGATATTGTATACGTGTAATTTGTATTATTAATAGGGTACGGAGAACATAATAAGTGAACCTGGAAATAATTTTTAGTCAGAAAACATGTCGAGTTGAATTGCAAACCATGCGAAAGGCAGCGTGCGGCTTTCTGGGCGCGTGAACGCCGTTGCGTCGGCTGCGTGCGGCCGCTGACCACACATTCATCTTCCGCGGGGAAGCGTCAGCCGCGCGACGAGCCGCGGTCGCCACCACGCGGCCTCCGCACGGCCAACTCCCGCCCCGCACCTCGCGTGCCGCGCTCCCACCTGCCATTTGCCCAGCGCCGGCTCCTCGCCCCACGCCCACTCCGCCTCCCGCTCACCCCGGCCCGCGCTCCGCTTCAGGGAATTCACGACTCCATTCCCGCTCGTTCCCAGCACACTCCCACCGCACTCCGCGGGCGAGGGCGAGGCGAGGGCGGGGCGAGGGCGGGGCGAGGGCGGGGCGAGGGCTGGGCGAGGGCGGGGCGAGGGCGGGGCGAGGGCGGGGCTAGGGCGGGGCTAGGGCGGGGCTAGGGCGCAACGAGGCGCGAGGCAGCTGCCTGGAGAGGCGCACGAGTCATCTTCGTCATCCGCCGCCTCGCTTTGTGCGAGTCGCGCTGCTTCGATGCTCTTTCGCGCCTCCTCATTCAGCGGCGCGCCCCGCCCATCGCGCTGCGAGCTGCACCTGCCCTCCCTGCGCGGCGGAGGAGGCTCGAGCGGAAGCTGCGCTGGAGCACTCTCCCCACGCTCCGCTGCCTTACAGCGCTGGTTTCATATAAACGTAACTGATATTGTATACGTGTAATTTGTATTATTAATAGGGTACGGAGAACATAATAAGTGAACCTGGAAATAATTTTTAGTCAGAAAACATGTCGAGTTGAATTGCAAACCATGCGAAAGGCAGCGTGCGGCTTTCTGGGCGCGTGAACGGCGTTGCGTCGGCTGCGTGCGGCCGCTGACCACACATTCATCTTCCGCGGGGAAGCGTCAGCCGCGCGACGAGCCGCGGTCGCCATCACGCGGCCTCCGCACGCCCAACTCCCGCCCCGCACCTCGCGCGCCGCGCTCCCACCTGCCATTTGCCCGGCGCCGGCTCCTCGCCCCACGCCCACTCCGCCTCCCGCTCACCCCGGCCCGCGCTCCGCTTCAGGGAGTTCACGACTCCATTCCCGCTCGTTCCCAGCACACTCCCACCGCACTCCGCTCTTCCCAGCTGTGATTCACCCGAGTTCCCCTCCACCCCACTGAGGTTCTCGTCGCCTTGCTTCGCGTCTCCGCGCTTCAGGCGGGCCCGCCTTGACTCGCGCAGCTCCGCCTCGCCTCGCGCCGCCCCGCCCCGCCTCGCCTCGGGCGCAGCTCCGCCTCGCCTCGCGCAGCCCTGCCTCGCCTGCCCGCGTAGCCCTGCCCGCCTCGCCTCGCGCGGCCCGCCCGCCTTCGCCTCGCGCAGCCCTCGCCTCGCCTGCGCAGCCCCGCCTCGCCTCTCTCGTTCTGCCCGTCCCCGCTCCGCCTCGCCTCGCCTTGCCCGCGCCGCCCCGCGCCGCCCTGCCCGTCCCGGCCTCGCCCCGCCCTCGCCTCGCGCCCTCCCCGCCGCCCCGCCCCTCCTGCCCCGCCTCGCTCGCCTCGCCTCGCCTCGCCTCGCTCCGCCTCGCCTCGCGCCGCCCCGCCTCGCGCCGCCCCGCCTCCTCTCGCACCGCCCCGCCTCGTCTTGCACCGCCCCGCGTCGTCTCACACCACCCCGCCTCGTCTCGCACCACCCCGCCTCGTCTCGTCTCGCGCTTCCTCGTCTCGTCTCGTCTCGTCTTGCCTCGCACCTCCCCGCCGTGCGCCTTGCCGCCTCGCGGCTCCCCTCCGCATTCCGCCCCTCCTGGTCCGACCTCGCTCACTTCGCCCCGCCTCGCACCTCTTTGCCTCGCTCTGCCCCGCCCTCGCGTCTCCGCGTCCACCCAATGCACACGTTGCTTGTTCGTGTCCCTCTTTCCCATCTTGCTCCAGTCCGTCCCGCTACTCTCCCTGCGATCCCCGTGACGTTCTATCTAACCGCGTGCCCCTTCCCGCCCAGTTCTGCCCTATCTCCAGCGCCCTAACCCGCAGCCCGTCTCTGGACCCAGTGCCACGCTGCCGCCCGCTCTCCTATTAATTCGCGGCCCAATTACTTAACCGCAGCAGTAAACAACGAGCCGCGGCCGCAGTGGCGGCGGCAGGAGCCCCGTGCCCTTCGCCCTTCAACCTTCACCATTCACCCTTCCCCGCCCTTGAACCGCCTCTCCCTCCACCCTCCCCGTCTGTCTGAAAATGACATGGCCTCCGGGAGCGACTCCTGCTGTGAATGGGGTACTTGTTGCGTTGTTTATATCAGGGTTCGATTTTGCCTAATCCATCCATCCAGTAGCATTTTCATATTCCTCTGGCAACTTAAGGAAAAAGTAATATACTTATACCATTATTATTTTACTGCTGCTACTACTACCATTATTATTATTATTATTATTATTATTATTATTATTATTATTATTATTATTATTATTATTATTATTATGTAATTACACCTCGTCTCTATGGTGACTACATAAATTGAACAGAATAATATAATCACAGTACACATTATGATTGTAATTTTGTATACACTTATATATGTTGATTTACGACAATTTTTTTGACGATTGTAGCTGCTGAGTTGATACTAACCTTCTGCATTAGTTTCCATAGGTTTTCAAGAAGATCTATTTCCTTGAGACTTTGATGCATGCTCTTCGGGTTGGCTCCAGTACTTGGTATTATAATAGGAATGTTTCTCACTTTCTCAGCATTCCATTATTGGAGGATAGACTCTGTGAGAACCACATACGTAGTCTTATTTTCTGTGTATTTCAGCTGAAGATTTGAGATGTTTGTGATTGAGACATGGATAATATCGACTTGTCTGTTTTCTTCATTGAATACAGGTCGATTGCAGATGACTGTTCTGTCTGTATCATTCTGTTCCAGTGCACCGATAAGAGTGATTCTCCGAAACAAGTCTCCGAGTTATACACGTAGTGCGGAAATTGTGCTATACATGTTACCTGGTACTTATGGGACAATTCTTGGTGGATTATTTTCGCTACTGCGTCATGCCTCTTCCTGTACTCTGATCTAGCTATATGTGAGGAGTAATGCATTTAAAATTATTTACCAACTTCAGCATGTGGAAGTTTAAATATACTGAACGATCTACACATTTGTGAATAATTAAGATCTTGTGAATAATTAAGAGAACTTGGAAAAGTGTAAATATGACGATCCAACTTCAATGGCTGTGGCTTTTACAAAATCTCGAAAAATAGACAAACCCTTAAAAAATTAAAAAATCGTGAATAAGGAAACTTTTCAGATATAAAAATAAAAAAATACAATACGGTACTATTTTGTAATCCAAGTTTTTTATCATAAGCCTATTTTTTAATTTCGAATAGCAGAATAATCTTTAAATCGTGTAGAAATTATTTTGCAGCAATTTTGGAAAACACTAAAACCTAGAATGTCAAATATATTTACACATTAATTTCACAACTAGATAATAGGATTGAAAAAAACAATAGTGCTAATTTAAGGTACAAATACTACTTTCTTACAACAAACCGACTCTATTCTGTCCGATCTTTTAACCAAATAAAAAGTTCTGGTCAGTTCAAAAATTGTCACAAATATTATGTTCGATTATATAAAAACTGTTCAATTTACTTATTATTTGCATATTGTACTACAATCGAGTACAGGAAATATAAAATTATATATATATATATATATATATATATATATATATATATATATATATATGAGGTTTAAAACCGGCAAAACATCTATAGACAATTTCGCTATTCGGATCGTTAAGAGAGATGTACACAACCAAGAAAAAACTACGTTATTCGTTACGAATGGCTAGATCAACAGCATTTAGTAATTAAAAACTTTAAAAGCAATACCATAAACGATCAAAATCTCCTGGTCTATCACTTCCGAGATCATTGATTTGTCTCAACTGCGTTCGTTTTGATTCTGCCAGTATTAAAAGCATTGGTCCTTTTTCTTCATTTTGGTGTCGATATCAATTCTGATTACTAATTAAAATATCATCGTGATATACAGACGGAAGATATTTGAACAAGCAGAGCGACTGTTTACTAATGTAAAGAGTAATATGTCACTGTTCATATGCCTTCGTAATATCACTGTTCGAGGACGCAAAATCAGTTTTATGTGTGAGTTATCTTTACAGCATCAGAACACTTTACAGAATCATACACAGAAACTCTTTGTATGATTCTACCGAGTAACTTTTGACGTGGGAATTCAAATGTTTCCAAAGAGTTCTTTTACATGCCGCATAATCATAAGGCATGCTCACAATCTTCGTATCACTGCCGGTGGGAAATCGTACACGCTACTTCAGAACAGCCGGTGGCCACGCAAATGTTTACACTACAGCCAACAATAGTTACTCGATTCTCATACTATTACTATATTGTCACAACAAATTCTAGTCAACAGATGCCATGATGGACAGAAAACGGACGGAAACAAATCAGGAATTAAGACATGTGATCACATGACTGGCGACTCATGGGTTTCATCACAAAATCCGCGCAACCTGACATCATCACGAAGTGAAAGAAGACTGCGTGTCCTCCCTGTGTGGTGAACAGTGTGAACGATATCATATTCAAAGATGCAATAAAAGAACTAAAGCAGTGACAGAATATAGCAAAGAACCTTAATTATATTTTTACGCACTTTCGTGCTCACTTCATTATTTATTTATATTGTCACAACAAAAAGGCGTTCAGGGAAGAATATTCAAATTGCATTTTTGGCCGTGTAAACATTGGGTGATATGAATAAAAATGAGCTATTTCTTCTTTCTAGAGATTTCGAAGCAATTACTTCAAACGGTATGGATAAAAGCCGTGAGTATTTGCTCATATTTTGAGAAATTCCTCCATTGGAGGTAACTGCTCGTCCGAGGTGCAATTGCATACTTTCGTAGGAATAAATTCGAGAGTTTGCTTCTAGAGCAAAGCATTTACTTGGAATTTTCGTAACAACCTCCGTGAGTGACTCAAATCGTATTGAATGGACAGAAGAGAGGTTATACACTACGGTTGTGAGCTGCTTGTGAGGTTTTAAATAGTTAGTGAATGAATGATAGAAGATTTCCTTTGATTCGCCAACAATGCATGTCGAGTGCTCCACTTGAACTAACACGCGACGCGTGGTAACGTAGACAAAACAAACACTCGAGAATCGACCAATCACAACAGATCAGTTAGTGAGCAATTACTCAGAGAGAGAGAGAGAAAGAGAAAGAGAGAGAGAGAGAGGAGAGAGACAGAGAGAAGGCAGATACAGAGAAAGGCAGAGACAGAGAGAAGTAAATGCTCGAAGTTTCACGAACATTTTTATTCATATGAAAAGAAGGAATTGTTTATGAGAAGTAGTAGTTTCTACTTGTAGTTTACTTGTAGTTCTACTTGTTGTTTCTACTTGTACTCGTGAGCAATTGCTCCGGAGTACTTATTTATATTCGTACCACCCATTGACAGTAAACATTCTATGTCGATGTGGCGAAAAATGGACGTCTGAAATCTTGATGGATTAAAACCACAATGTTTTTTCATTGATATTGTGTGCTGGATGTTTTCACGTGATCGGTGTTTTGTTTTCGTATAAAAGAAACCATAATCACAATGTTGTAAAAGTGAAAATTTGAGATAAATTTGATAATACCACTGTAAGTTCACGTGTTCGAAGTCAACACTACTTCCTTTAATACATTTATCAAGTAGACTATCTCTCCTGTGAGAGATGACCGCGATGACCTGGAATTTGCTTCGTCTTAACTCTTATTTCGCACACGGAGTGGTGGTCAACATAGATGCAGTAGGTGTAGGTATTCTCCTTCGCATCTTTCTACGGTGAACTGAGGAAGCTCTGACCTTTTTAGATGATCCTGAACAGAGTTTAAGGCTTATTTTTGGTAATTAGAGTTTGTTTTGCCAGCTAATATTAATTATAAATGAATAACCACGGTCAATGTAACATTAAATTCTTCGTCGCAAGAACGTAGATGTTACAGGTTACGAATCCACTTTCAGAAACATCGATGATTTTGGAGCGATATATTAATAATGTTTTAATTCTGAACATGGATGTTTTGAAATATCGACACTCTGTCTGTGGATGTCGCATGTCGTAATTGACACGGACCACTGGCGCGGCGCGGGGCGGCGCGGCCCGGAGCGCCGCTCCCGAGAAAGCGGCTGGCCGCGCGCCACGCTGATTTCACGATGGGCACGCGGCTGCGGAAAACGCCACAGGAAAAGCGGAAGGCCCCCTACCACCATCCCCATTCTTCTACCTCCTCATCTTCACTCCTCCCTACCCACAATCAGCGTAACTTGGTGTCCACATCAGGAGCACAATGGAATTAATTATTTTAAATTTATTATTATTATTATTATTATTATTATTATTATTATTATTATTATTATTATTATTATTATTATTATTATTATTATTATTATTATTATTCTCTCACCTTATTGGCACATTTGAATGAATTGCACAGATATACAAAATCAAAGCACAATACATCTACTTTTTTAAAAGAATTTGTAATACATTGTTTCCCATGAATTTCCGCATTATATATTATTATTATTATTATTATTATTATTATTATTATTATTATTATTGCAAATTCTTATAGAACGCGTGACATCCCTTGGGAAAACTTATTTTATTTAATTTATTTTCGTAGAAAAGAGGAAAACCTGTGGTGACATACGAGAGAGAATATCCTGGACTCGGTACAAAGTTGTGTGTACTGTAATACTTTTTTAGACACTTCAATTTATTTATAATTATTATTGCACTATAACAAAGGTTTTAGAGTCATTTAATATTTGTATTGATTTGTATTTAGCTTTTTCATAAAGCTCAACAATTTGGGATATAAGATAGGACAAAACCTATTCCCCACAATGTTGGGGTATTGGTACTGTATCCCACCCCCTAAGTTATCCCTAAACCAATCATTCATACTTTACTGCAGGTCGATGAATGAGAATCGTAGTCCCATTGAACGCGACATCATCCATAAATGAGTTGCAGTACGCACAGATTCCTCAAACGTTGGCTGTGTTTCCAAAAATGTATCGTGTGCCCATCTTGTTAGATAACTAGCGAATATAAAACATACAGCATGTAGAGTACTCACAAATTTTCTCAAGGCAAATGCAGTTCTACCACCCTTCTCAGGAACAACAGTAAACACGTACCTGAAATGAAAACAATAATTACTCGTAAGTCTTTCTCAGTTATATTGTGGTACACATAACACAGCACAGAACAATAGTTTACAAGAAAAATAATATAAAACGATATGATTATTTAAATTTGAAAAAAGCCGCCGATAAGGAATGACAGAAAAATAATAATTTTATGCATAGGAGTCCATTATTTTCTGTTCGATAGTTTACTAAAATGAGGACACAATTTTCTGATGCCTTTGAGTTACCATAATCGTTAAGACAGCTGGCGAGGAAAAAATACAAACATTTCACTACGTTTCACATGTAAAGTTTTGTCATGGTAGCTACTCTACCATCAGTGTAGAAAAATATGCGTTGTCAAACACATTCCGATGAAGAGGCTTCAGGTCCAAGAACGAAAGCCAATTCCAACAGATGTAATGGGTCCAGCAATAAACCTCACAGGTTAAATGACCATACTAAATTTAATAAGAATGCCGAGGTTGGGAGGGGGCATAGAAGACTCGAGAAATCCCAGGACCTCTAAAACAAGCAAAGAAGTTGAAATTTTTGAGATTCCCAAATGTGTTCTTTTAGGCTCGTATTTATGAAGCTCTGCCAGCAACGCTCTTAGAGGCCTGCCATCTGGGGGCTTGCTGGGAGCTCAAGGGGCGACTGGAATTGGCTGGAGGCCGTTCATAAATCGCAAAACCGAATACTGACAGCCGGCTAGGTCTGGCAGGCCCCTGGCAGAGGTTTATAAATACGGCACTTAGAATGATCTGTAGGGAAGGAAAGTATCTTAATACATGATATACCACTCAGTCCGTGGAATAAAGTAATGGAGTTTCCGCGACATTTGTTAACAAAACAGAATTATCGGCTTACAAACTACAAATCATTAATATACAAATATCTATCTATGAACCGTGCACTTTGGAAACGAGAAAAGGATGAAAATGCCAAACTGCGCATTTTGATTTATTAAACGATACAAAAAATACACGGAACGCTAGTACGTATTTAATCACACATTAATGATGACATTTCTGATAGAAGAGACTGAGCAGAAATTATTACCTGATATATGAAACTTTCATGTTTCTCTACACACTGCACTACGTCACATCCTAAGAATCTTTTATTTATTTATTTACGTCAAAAAACAGTTAAAAACTGTGTATGACGTGCTATGAGAAGTGAACATTGAGCACGTTTTCAAAATTCTATGATCCCTACCCTAAGCCAGATACTACTTGAATTTTGAAGGAAAAAAAACACCCTCCGATGTAATAAAATCTATTTTCAAGGATATATCAGAAATAAATTTTGGGCTCTTATCCAGCATTCATTTGTCAAGGAATACTACTTCCTGACGCGACAACATGGAAACGATAATTTGAATTAATATATTTCCCACTGAATTCTAGAAAACACAGATAATGACGTTACATTTACGTCCAGAAGCAAAACAAGGGGCCATCTCAGCATTTCCTCAATGGATCAGGGAAAGTGGACAAACAACCTGATTGAGATGGGGTCATTGACCTGGAGGCTGCAGTACAATACTTGTTACACGTTGTTTACATTTATACAGTCCAAATGGTAAATAATGCATTAAATATCACTGTTAAAATTAATATTACTTTCCTTGTGAAGCTCAGAATAGTATCTAGTTGTATAGAAACAGTTATGCAGCAGAAACGATTTCACTTTGGATTTAAACTATTAACTAACGTTAACTCTTCAGTATGGTTGCGCGTTTCCCTTGTGGAAACTGTCAGCCTTCAGAGGAGACGTTGAAAATTTTACCTAATTCTACGAACGTCCGACGAACTGAATTCAGAGACGATTTTAAAAAAACCTTTTTTTGACAATTTTTAACTCATTTTCTTGATGACCTGTTAACGTACGGGATCGTTCTTTTACGCTTTGATTGTTTGTGTAAAAACTTTCGAATGTAAATCACAGAGCATCAAATCCGGATACCTCGTCGCTCAGAGACTAATTACTTTATCGTATTACAGCACTTCTCGCAAATCGTTATTTGGCACTAAATAGTCAAATTAAACCTCCAGTCGATTGAAAGTGAGATGCAAAGCGCCACGAGAACACCTCCGACAGACGCCTGCAAACTCTATTTCCAACGAACCAACACGAGTCATTTAGTTGTTAGTGGTGACTTCCTGCAGCGATAGAGATTTTGAATAAAACGACAGCAAATGGTTTTCCAAAATGTAGCACTGTTCAAGTACAACAAATACAATTTTCTAGTAAAACACAGGAACAAAATATTTTAACCAAAACGATATTCACGAACACTAGCATGGTATATTCGGATGCACAGCTCTTTACATAACAAGTATTTAAAAAAAGATGTTCCCCAACACAGTAGGTTACACCAAATGCTGTTGTAAGGAGTGATGTACTCTGTATGAGAATTCAGTCGGTACACACAAAATAAGAATAGACGGAATAGAATAATCAAATATATACATTTTTCAGAACACATCAAAACGTTTCTTTATTATTTTTTAATTTTCCCCTAATGCCAGACCATTTATCAAATCCAAAGACACCTCTTCACACGGCCGAAGGCTGCATAGCTTTTTTTCAATTTCTGCGTGCGTTGGGAATTAGTAATATAGATTTAAATATGGCAAAGTACGACGCGGTGTTGTTAATTAGCAATCGTAAGAACAACAATTGAAAGTATTACGAGGAAGAGAAGGAGAACAGATCAGGGGATATCAGCCCACTCAGTGGAGAAAAGAGAAGGAAACCGAGGTCGGGAGAACAGGCCATCTTTGTCCTCTTTATTTTTAAATGGTAAAGAGTCCAAAGTCGAAGTCAAAGGCGTACGAGAATATAGAACGCTATTATATATTTTATTACATAGATATGGAGTGTGGATGTAGATACTATTGAATAATTACGTTATTGAAGAATTTAGGTTTATTGTGGTTACGATAAGTTGCTTCGAAAAAGCCACTTCTTCAATATTTGCAACTATGAGTTACGATTATCTTTTCATTTAGAATGTGCTTTTAGTGTTGTTCGACCTACAAAACGTCATATGTACTGTTCGTTATAATATAAGCACATGTGATTCTCTTTATTACTTCTCCAGCGACATGTTTTCCAAAACATGCGCGTTTCGAAATATCCCATTTAATTATGGGAAGGGTCCGCAGAGTATTATTATTTGCACAATGGGGAGCTATTTATACAAGGCAATTTTTATCGTCTTCTTTTCGTAGGAACGTGCTTCTTCGTTGCTTGTGTAGCTTAACATGCGATTTCACACTTCACGGACATAAGTCTGCGCACGCCCCAGGGGCAGTAATTTTAGCACGAGGCAGCTGTCCGAACCACGTCCAGTTCTTAAATAGATGCATTGCAATATTCCATTTTCTTCGCCGAGAAGCACAGGGAAGGCCTGCGTTGTAAAATCCGGCGGAGGCTGGACGCCTCCACGCCCCGCCCCCTCCCACCGCCGCGCCTCGGGGGCCCGTGCTTCAATACCATGTCGAACATTTGCCTTGTCCGCCTCCCGCACCTGGTTCTTTGCCTTACCACTTATTTGCAACCTCACTTGCCATTGTTTAAAACAAAACTGCATGTATAAAAAATAAAACGCATTTGACAATTGTCGGAAGTTTGATTGATTTTTTCGTGTTTCCGGGCGCGTCAACTGCTTCGGTCATTGGTCCCGTTAGTGTAGTGCATGCTTTTTTTTCGGGAGATGGTGGTGATCTTCCCCCCGCTGGATGGCGAGATCCGGCGCCGACCTACCGTCGGCTAGTGGGGTTTCCCCTTAACCAGGACTCTCCCACCAGCGGGGCACCGCCCCACTCGGGACAAGCTCTAAGCTCCCGACCGGTCTCCCAGAATATGTAGTAGTGTAGTGCATGTTAGTGTAAGTGTGTGTGTAAGGGCAAAGGATAGGACAAGGAAGATGAAGGACAGATTGCGCGCGGTCCGTGGCCCGTTTGGTAGGGTACTGCTCCGGCATTCGCCTGGTGTTGATCGGAGGAACCACGGCAAACTACCGATCAGAGCAGCCGGCCGCTAGAATTCTCCTCCAGACAGCAGCTGAATTCGACCTAGCTGAAAAGCTAGTGTCGAAAATCCTGCCGCCGTCAGGACTCAAACCTAGGACCTCCCGGTTAGAGGCGCTGCAGTGACATCAGTTGATGCACTGAGCTACCGCTACCGGTCGCATGTCGAACATTTGCCTTGTCCGCCTCCCGCACCTGGTTGTTTGCCTAACCATTTCTTTTTCAGCTCACTTGCCATTGTTTAAAACAAAACTGCATCTATTAAAAATACAACGCATTTGACAATTGTCGGAAGTGGACCTCATGTACCAACATTGCCTTCGCATGTTTCGAGGCATAAGGAGCCAATAGTGCAAGGCGCACCGGAGGCTAGGAAATATCTATTTGAGTTTCGGGACCCTTGAACCCCTAAGGTTACTAATGCCCATGGGTAATAATATGTGCATTATTAGTGATAAAGATGATGGAGAAATGGTGGAACGAGGAGGAAAAACGAGAGAACCCCGAGATCAGCGAACAAGAGCTCCACCACAAATTCCACGTGGCTTGGCCGGCGATGCGAGCCGGGCCCCGCCAGTGCATTCGCGCCAGCCATTACGCGGCGAGCCCAGCTACAGTTTGGGGGAGGGGGAGGGGGAGGGGCCCGCGCTTCAACTCCCCGTCGCGCCGGTGGCGGCCGTCGGCGGGGTGGACGACCGCGGGCGCGGGAGCGGTGGCGGCCACGCACACGCCAGCTGGGCCGGCCGCGGAGGCTGCGCGCGGGGGCCAAGGGTCTCTCTCAAGGCCACGTGCGAAGGTAGGTAGGTAGCCAGCCAGCACGCGCCTCGTCGCTCCGCCGCCCGCCTCCACTTTCGCTTTCTTCCGCGCGAGGCTGCCCTGCCCTGCCGCGCCGCGCCGCGCCGCGCCCAAAAACTAACGTATACATTTCTTTCAATTGTTTACACATATGACCTGGAATGAAGAAAAGGATCTAATGTGCGGAAAAATGGTTTTCGAGATAACAGCGGTTAAAGTAAACCAACAGCAAAGATCAGATACCTCATCTGCGTAGGCGTCCTTGCGTTTCTCTGGTTTCGTACGGTCTTTTTCTGTAGTTCTTTTCGTCGTATTTCGGTATCAGCTTTAAAGTGAAACCTGTAATTATGTTCGTATTTATTTTCGTCAATGGTATTTATTATCTAATTAATAATGGATTAATGCGTATTGTAACAACTTAACATAGATTGCGTTGAAAAGTTGCAATACACCAATTGGTAAACAATTTAATACCCAGTGTGTACATGGTCAAGTGATTGGAGAGTTTTTTTCCGATCAAATACATAAGAATCATCGAAGTTTATTCGCAAATTTTCTTTACAGAACAGAAAATGTGTGTATACCTATTTTAAAATTCTTACGCCGTCTGCTCTCAAGTTTACAGGTCAATATTGAATTCAATTTTAAAGTTATAGGATGATTACCCATCGATTTGACATATTTTTCTACGTCAGAATAGACCATCAAAATATTTTTTGACACACTAGGTTTCTTTCTTCATTCCAGGTCACACATAATTTTGTAGGACAGCGGTATCCTCATGATATTTAAAGACAATCTAACCATTCATATATTTTAAAATAAGTTAAGTAATATTTTTCTACAGATTTACTAAAAACCACCACGTTTAGAGACACTGTGGCCGCGTCATCATTATTGTATTGCGAGACGTTGGTTGTAACGAATTTAATTATAATAAAAATATTTCTGGTTTAAAATATATGAGCGGTTTCATTGTCTTTAAATATTCCGAGGATACCACTACCCCACAAACACATATATAGACATTATCGATTTTAATTGTACATACTAATTTATAGTGACGGGGAGAAGTGAATTCTGTACACGTTTTCGTAATTCTGTTTCCTACTCTAATCCGTATTCTACTTGAATTTTAAATACAAAAAGAATTTTTTCATGGATTGTTAACAAAATATTTTCTCCGATGTAATTAAATTTATTTTCAAGGGTAAATCAGCAATAAATTTGCGCTCTTATCCCTCATTATGTCCTTCGTCAAGGAATAATATTTCCTTCCGCGACAACATGGGAAACTATAATTAGAATAACTATATTTCCCACTGGATTCTAGACGACGCACACAGATAATGAAGTACATTTATGTCCAGAAGCAAAACAAGGGGCCATCTCAGCATTTGCTCAATGAATCAGAGAAACTGGACGAAAAACCCGATCGAGATGGGGGTCATTGACCCACTAGCTGCGGTACAATACTTGTTACAGGTTGTTTAGAACTATACAGACCAAATGGTAAATAATATATTAAATATCACTGTTAGAATTAATGTCCTTTTGATACTAGTGTAGCCTCTAATTGTATAAAAACAGTTATGCAGCAGAAACGATTTTACTTGGAATATGAACTTTTCTATCGACTTTAATCGTTTAATATTTGGAAATCTGTTGTAAAATAATGTACGTGTATTGTTTGTGCATTTTTATAGTGAGCTGTTGATACTATCACCTAATGAATATGATTACTACGGCGAGTGTTATAGTTATAGACACCGTCATTTTCTTAAAATATATTCCCGCCCTTAAGTAAGTCATTTTTGACAAAAACCACTGATTCGTATAATATCAGACAAGGTAATGGAAAATTTCCTAGAGAGGCATACAAGAATCACGTGGGTGGGATTTGCTTATGATTCGTACAATTTTTTGTAATCTAAAAGTCTGGGAGCTATAGGATGTATTTTCCCAGAATATTATGCCATATCTCAGGCGAGAATGAACCATCGCCAAATATACAGAACGAGCAGTATGAAGGCTGACTGAATTTGAAAGAAAATTAAATTACAACAAATGAAACCTGTGGACTGCTTATTTCAGGGCACAAGCTCGTGGCTGAACATATTTTTATCTTGTTTGTGGGATTCTTTATTCTAGGGACTTTTTTCTTAGAAATTTCAAGAATCATTTCCAGGTTAAAGAGAATCCCTATTACGGCGTCTGGCACTGTATTTCCTAGCACGCATCTGAATAGCGAAAAATAATTCACATTGAGTTCAATGTTGAGAGTGGCCACAAGCATTATTTTTTATTGTGGAAACTCTGACCAAAACTCATCTCTTGTTTTCCTCCAGTGGATTAGGTCTAGGAAGCCATTCGAAAGTTAATACTACGCTAAAACAACGTTCTAGGGTTTCTCTACGCTCGTTCGTTGCCCGAGAAAGAAATTAATTGGTCAGTGACTTCCAGTGGCTTCTGGCAACATTCTTCGTAGGGAGAGGTGGAAGAGGATCAAAGTAGGCGGCAGAAGAGGCAAGGAACAAGGAAAAACACGGTGAAAATTAACGAGAGACAGGATGAGAATTTGTATAGTTCGACCACGACCCATAGGTAGTGAATGATGTGAAGAAGAACCAGAGGGGGGTGAGAGATAAAATGAAGAAAGAACAGGCAGACATGGATGTGAAAAAGAAGTGACTTTGGAGAATAGAGTTGTGCGTGAATTGGAGGTAGAGGAGAAGCGTGAGGAGAGGAGGGGATAGAAGAGAAGAAAATAGCAGGGGAGGGGAGTAGCGGAAAGAAGAATCGATGGGATGAAAGAGGTGAAGATGCGGGAGGGAAGTTGTATGAAGTGTAACTTATCGACTATTATGGACTTACCTAGAATGCATAAGTGATTTCATGAATTGATGGCAATATGACATGAATGATGATAAGATCATTGGCGCAGTTAGGACTAGGAGATCGGTGTAAACACAGCGAGAACTAGTCACGAACGCATTTTTTCTACCTTACATTCCACATGCAATGACTAGAATTTTAAACTCGGTATCGAGATGCTAAAGAAGTACGGCTTGGCAAAAAAATTAGAGCGCGTGTTTTTACTCACACAGTCTTCTATAGTATCTTAAGTATCTTCTCTCCGACGGTCTCTATAGTATAAGTATCTTCTCTCCGACCGTCAACGAGTGTGCATGTTGTTGGTGGTAGTGGTGGAGGGTTAAACTGTTAAACTAACGGAAAGGACAGCAATCAACGCGTACATTGTGACATTTGTCATTAAAAATGATTGCGAATATGCAATGGAAGTTTTTATTGAACGGATCGGTTACAGTGTCTTGGCCGCTATGCCATGGGATAGCCTCGAAATGAGGTGGAGAAAGAAAAGTAATAGGTCTTGGCAGTCTGCCAGTGACGGTGACTGTGTGGCGGCGTGGCACTATGGTGGTATGACGGTGTGACGGTGGCGGTGACGGTGTGGCGATGACGGTGTGGCGATGACGGTGGGGCGATGACGGTGTGGCGATGACGGTGTGGCGATGACGGTGTGGCGATGACGGTGTGGCCGTGACGGTGTGGCGGTGACGGTGTGGCGGGGACGATGAGGCGGTGACGGTGTGGTGGTGACGGTGTGGCGGGGACGGTGTGGCGGGGACGGTGTGGCGGGGACGGTGAGGCGGTGACGGTGTGGCGGTGACGGTGTGGCGGGGACGGTGTGGCGGGGACGGTGTGGCGGGGACGGTGAGGCGGTGACGGTGTAGCGGTGACGGTGCGGCGGTGACGGTGCGGCGGTGACGGTGTGGCGGGGACGGTGAGGCGGTGATGGTGAGGCGGTGACGGTGAGGCGGTGACGGTGTAGCGGTGGCGGTGACGGTATGGCGGTGACGCTGTGACTGTGTGGTGGTGACGGTGTGGCGATGACAGTGTGGCGGTGACATTCAGGAGGAAAAGTGTGGTGGTAACAGTGCAACAGTGGCGTCGTGGCAATGGCAGAGGAGGCGTGGCAGTGGCGGCGGCGAGGGCTTTGTTCCCGCGCAGACTGCTAATCCCATTCTGGCGGCGGAAACCAGTTTGATTTGGGCGCCCTGGAATGTTCCCAGCGGAAGCGAATGAGCCGCAGGATGAACGTCCTCGGCAGCGAAAGCGGCGGACGAAGGTCGCGACAATGTTGGAGACGGCGGAGTGGCTGGTAATGGCTAATGTGGCGGCAGCATCGACGGGACGGTGACAGCACCAGTGACGAAGGTGATGGTGGAGACGATCGCGTTCGCTGCATCTGTGAGGGAAGCGTCAACGGTAGTAGTAGCAGCATAGAGAAATAATTCCTAGCTCTATGATAGTAGTACGAAGTAGACTAGCTGAGGCGGCAGAGAGGGCGGAGGCTGGAACTAGGGCGAGGGATGGGAGCGAAGGTGGGGCCGAATTTAGGGATGTGGTGGGGCGGAGACGGGGAAAGTTCAGGGGGCTTGAGGCTGAAGGAAAGAATGGCGGAGGCGGGTGCGGAGATTGGGGTGGGCGAGGGGGCGTGCGTCGGAGCGGGGGCGGGGAGGGAGGGGAAGGCAGGGGCGGGGAGGGGCGGGGGTGAAGACGGAGGAGTCTGAGGGCCCCGTGGGGGACTGGCTGACACGGGGGCAACGCACCGGCCTCCCGCATCCCAGCCATCCACTGGAAAAGGGTGGCGTTTTGCCTAAAAAACCGGTCTGACCACTTCCACTTTTACAGAAAAATGACCCCACGCTTTTGGCTAAGCTATGCGTATGAGCGCCACGCCGTTAAAGCCGGAACTGGTGCCAAAGCATATACCGCATCCAAGGATCAGTCACACAAATAGAAGGTTTAAAATAATATGTTTTAGGAAACAATAGTATAATCCCGTGGTATTTTTCAGTAATAAATGAGGCCTTCAGAAAACTAACGGTAGATCCGAACAAGAGAGAAAAATAACATTTTCGAGAAAAGTGACAAATTCTGTTTTCGTTCACGTTTACTTTTACGCCTGAAAAAGTTTTGAAGGTGAAATTTGAGGGTTTTGCCGTATCCTGATTCATTTGATATTTCATTGTATGTTAGGTGCATGGCAGGATTTAACCGTCATATTTCTGACTGAAAATGCGAAGTCGGTTAGGATCTGCCGTTTTTATCCTGAGCTTCTCAAATAATTGCGATGTTTTGAATGAAAAAACAATTTCATGATAATTCTGACGTATTTGGACGTTTCGAAGTCAACCGCGAGTTTACCACAAACGCAACTCAACACACATAAGTATCAAGTCACCCACAGTGTATTAATGTGTAATATGAACATCTTTTTTTACTAATGTAACTATTCCCTCCCTAGAAGCTCATATAACCTCCCAAGCTCTCAGGAAAAGCTTCATAGCAAGGAGAACGTTTTCAATTACTGATTGAGCAAAAGCAGATTATATTAGAGCCCTCATTTCCAAATTACGTCATGAATCTTTAATGTCGTTTCTTTAAATTAAAAATAAAGGGAAATATTAAAGTGTCGGTAAGATATAATTTGTTGCATATAGGCAAGAAATTATATTTTAACCATCGGCATGTATTTATTTTACGTCAAAAACTGTTAAAAACTGTGTGTGACGTGCTATAGGTAGAAATGAATTCTGTGCACGTTTTCAAAATTCCGTGATCCCTTTTCTGAGCCATAAACTACTTGAATTTTGAATAAAAAAGTGAGCGTTTTTTTGAAAGAATTGTTAACAAAAGTATTCGCTCCGATATAATAAAATATATTTTCAAGGGCAAATCAACAATAAAGGGTACCCCCAGAGAAGATGGTAAAAACTCCACAAACCAACTGACGTATGACTGGTTACTTTACAACTCTAACACAAATAAAACTTTTGGAAGGGTTCCCAGCCCCCGTCTCACCACCCACACCCCTCTAAAGACAAAAATGTGTCTTTTTAATTTTAACTTTTTTCGGCAACCCAACACTATTCTATCTGACTGAAAAATATCATAAATAAGAAGACAATGTATACTATCAGGAAAATATTTGATATTTGCTCAGACCCAAATTCAAAATTTTCAAAAAATAATAAAAAATAATTTTTATCAAATTATTATGTCATATTATGCCATTTTATCATAGTATTATATTTATTATATCATAATCTTTATTCAGATAGACCTCTGTCGATGGGTTTGTCACCAATGTCACATTTGCTCTTTATAACAGCTGTGCTGACTGCCCAATATGATCATGCAGTCTGTGAACCTGATTGCTGTGTTTTGTATACCCGTCCTAGTAATTATTTAAAGAGTTTTACTTTTATGAAGAGAGTGGAACTGAACAATATTTCTTTGTAATTGGTTGATACGAAATAGAAGTGTACGATTTCTTAAACACCCAACTAAATCAATTACATTTCAAGCGATACTCAAGCTTTACATGTGGCACAAGCAATTCAATTAATCTGAGAATTAATTTAAAACATATTTTTCTCAATCTATTGGGTTGGAAACTCGTGTAACGCAACACTATAAATATGGCTTAATATAACCTGAAAATTCTCTAAGGCTGAATACTTCCCCTCTGCAATTATGTCACAATTGAATACCGTACATATATCATAAGTTGTTGCGATCGGTTTACAGTTTTTATTTATTATGACCCTCTTTGTGGAGGAAGAAATGTATGAGCAACGAATGAGAAAAAGCGCTTTGATCATTTTGACAAGAGTTATAACTGAAGAGAATCAGAACGGGTAATGCAATGTAGACTACGACACATCACCTGGACCTCCCAGACACTTAAGATAATGGGTGATATGAATAAAAACGAGTAAGTAATCCGGGGCAATTGCTCACGAGTACAAGTAGAATCTACTACTTCTCGTAAGCAATGGCTTCTTTGCATATGAATAAAACGATTCGTGAAACGTCGAGGATTTACTTCTCTTCCTTGAGTAATTGCTCACTAACTGATCTGTTGCGATTGGTCGATTTTCTTTTGTTTGGTTTGTCTAAACAATTACTGCGCGACGCGTGCTTGTTCTTGATGGTGTCGCCATGTTAGGTTTAATGGTACAGTTGACGTGTATTGTGAGTGAAATCGTAGGTTGTCTTCCATCATTCATTCACTCCCCACCTTACACTTCACAACCTGCTCACAACAGTCGTGTATAACCTCTCTTCTATCCATTCAATATCACTTGAGTCGCCTACAGAGGTTGCTCCGAAAATTCGAAGTAAATGCTTGCCAACAGAAGCAAATTCTCAATTTTATTCATACGAAAAGTAAGCAATTTTTTTGCTGCTCGGCCGAGCAGTTGCTCACCAATGGAGAAATTGCTGAAAATAAGAGAAATTACTCCCGTCCTTTATTTATACTGAAACAATGGTTTTTGAAAAGTCGAGAAAAGAGGAAATCTCATTTTTATGCATATCACTCATTATCTCAAAAGTATACTACATGACGATTTTTGCTGATGTATCCAGTGATACTTTTTTATGAAGAAATGGTCTGAATAGTTATAAATGAATAATTTTTTATGAAGAAATGGTCTTAAGAATTAATGAAAGATTGTCTCAACTGTTATGTATTTTTATTGTCACGTTACTTGTTCACGTTTTGTCAATCTCAAGTTCATGTCTTCTGAGGATTTTAGTAAATGTAATGAACCATTGAACATTTGATGAAATGTGCTTATTGGTATATACTAGAACGGAATATATTTGAATTGTACTCGCATCAGTAGTTCTAGTAAATTTGAACAGTGAATGTGATCTACTCACTTAAAAATAATATGAAAATTTCATTTTTTATATCATATTAGGTAAAAGCCCTGAAAATGTCAACTTGTGATCGAAGAAACTTGTGAAGCTATCGACTTGCCAATAGAAATATTTAACAGTTGAGACAATATTTTATTGATCCGCATAGACATTCCGTCACAAATAAAATAATTCTACATGAAGCAATTCAACATTTCCACCTCACCCCCCAACCTGCACTCCTCTCCCCGCTGCTAACATCGTCCTCACACCATCCCCCGCCCTCATGTCCCTCCCGACGCCCTCAAACCGACAAAAAACAATTGTCGCGGCAAAAACCCACTCATTAAAAATGACTGTCGTAAATCATTCTTTCGTCACATTTTTCACACTAAATTATTACAAAGCGCGTGATATTGTGCTGTCTAGCGGGCAATAGCTTTCCCAAAACACACGAGTTACACGCTAATTAAAAAGTCAGTGCAATATTTATAACGTTGCTTCATGCTGTGGGTTCTGGGATTATTGAAACTACGCAATTTATTAAGAACATTGGCGCATTGTACAACGAACGTCAAAAAGGCGGTGTACATGTCGTTGGTATTTAGCTAACGGTTCGCCGCCCATTGTTTAAATAGGTCGAGTGTCATCACACATCTAGCTCACAATGCAAAATCACCACGTGCATTCAACATTTTTCTTAACGTGATTAAGGGCGTATTTGCCAGGGATAATCTACCAAAAGAAGATACATCTTCATTAGCATCAACAACTTCATTTCCATATGAAAGAGTCGAGACTGGCGAACAAGGTAAATGCATTGGAGTAATTTGGCACACGTAATGTATTGCGACGCAACCTACCTCTTGTTTTCCCAGACCTTGGGGAAAGCGGGAGAGGAATTCAAACATCTTACGTGGAAGAGAGCAAACCCATGTCCGTCTGTATGTTTGAAAATATCAGATTAGGTACATTATGAATTCTAGTCAAAATTAATTGATTAACCTTTAACATATTCCCCTTGAAAATATTAAAAACTTCTTAAATTTGACATTCGAAAAAAATTGCTTTCGTTTTGTTGTTTTTGTATCGGGACCATTTTCATTATTATTAGCCGTATTTATTATACTTTATTACAGGGTAATTCTGCCTTAGACGTGTTAAGAGATTTACAAATCGGTTGTTTTGAAGCAAGGAGACTTTCTTAATGGACATCATGCATATGTACCAAAATAGGAAATGAAAATATGTGATTTAATCTTATAAATATCATTAGAAATACAGTTCCAAACATACACTCTTCTCAACAATTTTACCTGAAAATATTTTAAACACACTCTCTGAACTATCTGAATTTTCGACATTTGCAAGTTAGGAATAACACGAGAAAGTATGTGTTGTAGAACCAGTAGTGCTATTCTGCATTCGAATCCGTTCATTATAAACAAATTTATTATTTTTAGGATAAAAGATTGATTCGGACATCTAAGCTGCTTTTGGTTACAAAAAACGAAGAAATTTATTAACAATATTCGACATTTGTCGAAAGTCGCCATTTATGTGTTGCATATAAATAATAATAATGATAATAATAATAATAATAATAATAATAATAATAATAATAATATTTCTTCCAGAATTATATCCAGAATTCTATCAGAAATTCTTCCAGAATTATATCCAGGTTCTATCCAGAATTAATAAACTTTGTGAGACAAGCATCATCTCAAGAAATAAAATGTCTGCAATTAACACATGGGCTATTTCTGTAGCAACTTATACCTTAGGAGTGGAGACAGCTGAAGATCGAATTAATGCTTGGAAGGCAAAAGAACTGAATGGCAGGTTTATAGAAACTTTTAGTTCTGAGGACGTTGATCCGAAATCTATAGAATGGCTGCGAATTGCGAGTCTTTACGGTGAAACAGAGGGATTCTTGTTCTCCACTCAAGACCAAGTTGTTAAAACCAGCGCCTATCAAAAAATGTTAAGGACCAAAAGATTGATAGCAAATGCCGATTATGTAAAATTACTAATGAATCTATCCAACATATATGCAATGAATATCCATGTTTGGCACAAGCTGAATACTTGCAGCAACATAATAATGTAACCAAAGTAATTCATCGGGCACTTGCAAAGAAATATCTACAACACCAGAGCAGCCGTATTATAAGTGTAAACCTGAGAAAGGAATCAGTAATAATCTACCAGGAATACTGTGGGACAGCACAATTATAACTGACAGGACAGTAGAAGCAAACAAACCAGACAGTTTTATTTGATATAATATCGAGAACAGCTATGATTATTGATGTTCCAGTTCCTACAGACGACAACCTAGTGCCATCTGTCGCTGAGAAAAAAACTAAAATACCAGCCACTAGCTGTTGAGTTGAAGAATGTGTACACATTGCAGAGAGTGAAGAGAGTACCTGTGATAGTATTAGCAAATGGTATAGTTACGAAAAATAGGCAGAAGGCTCGAAAATGTCTGAAGCTACGGGAAAAAACATCTCATAATTATTAAAAAGGCCGCTTTTAGGGTACGGCAAGCATCACCAGAAACTGTCTTACAAGAGGTGGATTAAGGGCCAATGAAGTTAAGACATCACCAAAATCATAATTAATGGACTACATGAAAGATGTTAGAACACTAAATGAGAAAGCTCTTCATTGTAGCAACTTCATATTTTTGTACAGACAAGTATCTCGAGCAGGAATGCTCCGACATTTCTTGAGATGTAGAGGAGTAACAAAGAAGTTTAATAACAACAACATTATTATTGTTATTGTTATCATTATTATTATTATTATTATTATTATTATTATTATTATTATTATTATTATTATTATTATTATTATTATTATTGATGGTGAGGTGGTGGTTACCGCAGAAATCACGTTGAAATTTATATGGAGGGTTAAATAGAAATAATATTTCACAATAACATTATATTTTAATTTGGAAGATTATTTCTATTTATCCATACATTATTATTACTATTACCAAGTCCATACCAGGTTTCTTCTATCATGTCTCAGTACAGAAAGTTGAATGTCAATGGAGCAACAGCACGGAACGCCACGAAAATGAGAAGACCAACCATATTTCGGTCCACTTCAAAAGGCTGCGCGGCAAGCGTGTAATGGCTTTCCGAGCTGCCGGCGAAAGGTCAACGGCGACGAAAGATAGCGAAGGAAGAGGTTGTGGGGCAAGGGAGACGGATGAATTGGAGGAGGAGGGCTCTTCCGCACGAACACAATTCAGAAAGTAACTTTTCTTTACGAAAGGCAAACACTCGTAGATACCTATTGTTTGCTCAAGGAATAGAGAACTACTTTCATAGCTACATTCATTTATATTAATTACATTTATTTCACATTTTTCTGACAACTCATAGAGCAGTGGGAAGGACCAGAAAAGGAGACTCCTCTCAAGAAAACAACGTAAGAGACGATTCCAGAATAGCGCCTGTTGTACATTAGGAGTGAGAACCGCTTGCGGCTGTTTGGAGAATTCTAGCGGCCGAGCGCTATTCGTTTCTTTGATCGAAACCAGACGAATGACAGAGCAGTATCTTAACAAACGGTCATGTACCACAAGCGATCTTTTCTTTCTCTTCCCTGTCCCCTTGTCTTGCTTGTTCCAACTGGAGAGGGCTGGGTGGGAATTTTGTTTTTTATTTATTTTTATTTTACGTCAAAAAACGTTAAAACTGCGTATGACGTGCTATGGAGGGAAGTGAATTCTGTGCACATTTTCACAATTCTGTGATCCCTACACTAAGTCATATAGTACATGAATTTTGAATTTAAAAAAAAGCTCTCATGTAATAAAATCTATTTTCAAGGATAAATAAGCAATAAATTTTGGACTCTTATCCATGTTGTCCATCGGAATAATACTTCCTGCCGTGGCAACAAGGATACGAGAATTTGAAAAACAGTATTTCCCACTGAATTCTAGAAGACGGGCACAGAAAATGAAGTTACATTTATGTTCAGAAGCAAAACAAGGGGCCATCTCAGCATTTGCTCAATGGGTCAGGGAAACTGGTCGAAAAACCTGATCGAGATGGGGGTCGTTGACTCAGAAGCTGCGATACAATACTTGTTACATATTGTTTAGAATTATACAGTCCAATGGTAAATAATTAACTCCTACGCTGACGTGCCGAACCTTACTGTCCAGCGAAGAGGGACACTATCACCTCCAGGAATTAAGAAGATTCACAAAAGTAACGGGACTGAAAACCATAATAGTTGACTTGGCCAGAAACCTCAAGCAATGAATCAATCACTAACGACGTGAGGATCATAACTCAACACTGGATGCCTTGAAAATCATTTTCCTAGAAACTTAGTTAAAGCTTTCTGCTACTGTAGCACAGTTTTTCAATTATGGATGAGCACTTATCAAGAAAGAGATACTTAAGGGGGCAGTGTGTTGCGGATTACATTTTTGTGTGACTGATGTGGTTTCAGTATTTAAAAAAATGCTTAACATATATAAAATGGAAGTGAAAGTCTTCCAATTGTCTTTAAATTTCCAATTATTTGACACTTCATTGATTTGATTTTGTGTGTGTCCCAAAAAGGATTTGTACTAGACAATTAATGTATACTAGAAGTTCTCCTGCGTACGGAATTCAATGTTCAAATCTGAAAGATTATATAATCAAAACTTTCCTTCGTACTTGTTTAGTTGTTCATTTTAAAGAATGGTGAAGGACTAGCAATTTAGATATTCTTAAAGACAAGAGAAAAGTTTCTTACTAGCGGATTGCAGCAGCCTTGCCTATTCATATTTTGATCAAGACATTGTGATCTTGTTTCACACGTTAATTTGGAAATAACCTTTTCATGACGCTAAGATAAAAAAAGACTAAAATGGGGTAAATAGTAAATTAACTATAAATAGTAAACTTCCAAATGTTGTACCACGATCATATATATTCTTTCAGCGGTTATCTAGATTTTAGTCCAACATTTCATCGTATTTATAACACAGGACCTATGATTGAAACGGTCGTAAACATCGCTTCTTCTGTCCTTTCGGGCCAGTGCGTTTTCTCCCTGAAGGTAGACTGCCGTCGCCGCCTCCGCAACTCGTCCCCAGCCCAACCCCAACTCAGCCCCGCCCCGCCCCGCCCCGCCCCGCCCCGGCCCGCCCCGCCCCCGCGCTCGTCCAGACTCCCGCACGCGCAGCAACAAAGACATCTCCTGCGCTGCGGCAGCGGCGGCAACGAAGGCCGGGGAGATCCGGGTAGGGGAGGTAGGGCGGATACTGTTGGGTTTATTTGTTGCTTACTTATCCCTCATTTATGTATTGATATTATTTTTATTTTTGAATTTGTGTATTTACTGTCAGAATACCTTCCACTCCTGAGTTCACCGAGGTCCCTGTGAAATGGGTTAATGAGTACGCGATAGATTGATTAATTGTTTTTTTCGTGTTTCCGGGCACGTCAACTCCTTCGGCAATTAATCTCGTTAGTGTAGTGTATGCTTTTGTCGGGAGATGGCGGTGATCTTCCCCCGCTGGATGGCGAGATCCGGCGCCGACCTACCGTCGGCTACTAGGGTTTCCCCCTAACCAGGACTCTCCCACCAGCGGGGCACCGCCCCAGTCGGGACAAGCTCTAAGCTCCCGACTGGTCTCCCGGAATATATAATAGTGTAGTGCATGTTAGTGTAAGGGTGTGTGTGTGTGTAAGGGGAGAGGATAGGACAGATTGCGCGCCGCCTGTGGCTCGTTTGGTAAGGTACTGCTCCGGCATTCGCCTGGTGTTGATCGGAGAAACCTCGGAAAACTACCGATCAGAGCAGCCGGCCGCTAGAATTCTCCTCCAGACAGCGACTGAATTCGACCTAGCTGAAAAGCTAGCGTCGAAAATCCTGCCGCCGTGGGGAGTGGGAACCTAGGACCTCCCGGTCAGAGGCGCTGCAGTGACATCAGCTGATGCACTGAGCTACCGCTACCGGTTACGCGATGGAGGTAATGGTGACAGAGAAATGGAGGGGGGAGGAAGGGGAAACGGGAGGAACTCGAGACACCTGCCGAGAGCGCGCTTTGTCCTCTGCAATTCCAAATGGATTGCCCGGAAATCGAACCCTGGCGCTGGCGGGGGAGGGCAAATGCGCCAGCCATTACGGCGCGCGTACCCCGGAGGTGGAGGTGGTGACGACGTGGTCGTCGTATTCACCATGACGCAGGAGGGGATGGAGCACAGTGTGTAATTTTGAGGATCTATGGAACAGAAATTCTAATTACTAAGATAAAGAGTAAAACTGAATGAAACCAGGTTGTACGTTACTGAAATATTGCAAAACGAATACAATCAACAAATTGCATATATTGGCGATAGGCGATATATAGGCGATATATTCAAAAACAATTTCCTCGTGTGCCACAAAGAAGCTCGTAGCACATAGCGAAGTCGCTTGCCTTTCACCACTGAGGTCCGGGTTCGATTCCCGTCGAATATCATGTGAAATTTGTTCGAACAAAACGAGTTGGGCTGCTGCACAAGGGCTAGTCCAACCCCTGTGAAGTGTCCTAAACCCTACCGCTATTCTTATTCCTTCCCAATTCTGCCCGTTGGGTAGTGACGCAGGAGGCGCGTACGCGGAGATGCTACCAGGCTATCCTCTTGACAACTGACTGCGACGTGACATGTTATTAGTAATGGAGGATTACTCCCCAAAATAACGCACATTAATGCAGGATTTCTCCCCAGCGCAAAGCGCTTAACGCCCCTTAAGGGGCTTGGAGACGCGTTGCGTCTAGTTGTAGACACAACAAATAAAAAAAAAGAAATGCAATGGAGAAAACGTTTCTATGTCGTCCTATTTTTTCCCATTTCCCACTAATAATGTGAAAAAACTTGCTAATTTTCTTTTTTACATTCTCCAACATACTTTTAGTCATATTTGTAAGCTCCAATTCTTGATAAACCTACCAAGTTAAATTATCAAACTTTGATTCTTTGGCACTTTTGCATATATATTGAAAAGCGCCTTGCGGGCAACTGAACGCGACATTCTGAAATAAATAAAAAATAAATGATTCGCTTAGACGAGGGGACAGACGCGGGGACAGACGCGGGGAAAGACGCAGGGACAGACGAGAGGACGGACGAGGGGACAGACAAGGGGACGGACGAGGGGACAGACAAGGGGACGGACGAGGGGACAGACGAGGGGACAGATGCGAGGCAGAGGATGGAGCAGAGGCGGGGTAGTGGTGAGGGCGGAGTGGGGCGTCAGTGTGTCTAAAATTTGTTAAGATTCGCGTTTTCCGCATTTCCGCCATGAAATGTCGATTGTTGCGACGCACGTCGTATCCTTCATTATGACTTCATTGTGACATTTTGTCAAAAGAGGTAACAAATGTAAATAAGGATACCACAGTAATCTCAGAGAAATCGCGTCGAAGGTAAGCACGGTCACAGACAGTGACGACAGGGTCAGAAGGCGGAGGCGAGACTGGGCGGTTGCGGGGGCCAAGGCGATAGGAACAGGCGAATCAATGGTTCTGGAAAAGTTGATGGCCGAAAGCCCGGGAACAAGGGTGGGGAGTGACAAATGCGAAACAATATTTGTTGTTCGCTTTGTTCAGAATATTTAATTCACAGTAGAATAATCTATGTGAATATCTCTAATACTAAATACCAATGCCACCAACAACATAGTTTCGAATGTGCTTAAAAGGGTTTGTAGCTGTATTTTCAAAGGGGGAAAATCTCTCAAATCACCTAAGCCTGTAACCAATGTAGTTCACTCCAAAATAAGCCGAATACGGCCGAACGTTGTGTTGGTAAAGAAGGTCAGCAATAATAGGGACGGCAGCCGCGTAATGGCGGTTCAGCGTGGCTCCTGAAAGCGGAGGCAAACATCGAGTGGCACACCGAGGCGGGCAGTTCCGAGGCGGAGCAGAACCGGCGCAGTTCCGGGGCGACATTCCGAGGCGGGGCAGCGTTCCGAGGCGGGGCTGTTCCGAGGCGGGGTAGTTCCCAGGCGGAGCAGAACCGAGGTGGCGCAGTTCCGAGGCGGGGCAGTTCCGAGGCGGGACAGTTCCGAGGCGGGACAGTTCCGAGGCGGGACAGTTCCGAGGCGGGACAGTTCCGAGGCGGGACATTCCGAGACGGGAGAAATCGGAGGCGGGCCAGTTCCGAGGCGGGCCAGTTCCGAGGAGGGGACAGTTCCGAGGATGGGACAGTTCCGAGGAGGGGACAGTTCCGAGGGGGGACAGTTCCGAGGCGGGACAGTTCCGAAGGGGGGCAGTTCCGAGGCGGGACAGTTCCGAGGCGCGACAGTTCCGAGGCGGGACAGTTCCGAGGCGCGACAGTTCCGAGGCGCGACAGTTCCGAGGCGGGACAGTTCCGAGGCGGGACAGTTCCGAGGCGGGACAGTTCCGAGGCGGGACAGTTCCGAGGCGGGACAGTTCCGAGGCGGGACAGTTCCGAGGCGGGACAGTTCCGAGGCGGGACAGTTCCGAGGCGGGACAGTTCCGAGGCGGGACAGCTCCGAGGCGGGACAGTTCCGAGGCGGGACAGTTCCGAGGCGGGACAGTTCCGAGGCGGGACAGTTCCGAGGCGGGACAGTTCCGAGGCGGGACAGTTCCAAGGCGGTACAGTTCCCAGGCGGTACAGTTCCGAGGCGGGGCAGTTCCGAGGCGGGGCAGCTGGAAAGCGTGGCAGATGAGAAGCGGGGCAGAAGCCGGCCGGGAGGCCACAGCGGCAGCGGCGCATCTGCCAATGCTCGCGGCGCGCGTAAGAAGCGCGGAGGAAGCGCGCGTGGGCGCTTTACTGCGTGGGCGCCGCGGAGGCTGAGGCTGCATCCGCGTCCGACCGCCGCTAATCGACTCAGCGCATGCCCGCACGCCCTAAACCTCAAGGCGATCCCGCCGGCCCCTTGCAGCTGCTTGCCGCTGCACACTGTCGTTGTATTTTACCTTCTCGCCCGTGTCGTGGAAAGAGAAAGTATTTTAATCGTGCGCCGGAAAACGGCGATTTCTAAGAGAAATGTCTCTTATTCCCGAGCCCTGATAACGGAAAAGTCGATAAATCTTGCACCTATAAGTAGTAAGTTACTTCCTCTAACTCATTGTGTAGGGAGAATCTATAATTTGTGGGTTATTGATACAGAAAATTGATTGACTGCAAAACGTCTGTCCGTCCGTCTGTCTGTGATGAATGGCCTGGAGTGTGATGAACAGTATGTGTGATGAATGGCAAGGAGTGAGAACAACCCCTTACACAAAACTGCTTTATCGACCGTTACTACGTGAGTTATATTTGGTCGTCCCAAGTACTGTTGCGGGCGACGAGCTTGTTCTATTATAAATCCATTTTTTTCAGACAGTTGCTGCTGGTTCTTTGCCTTCGCTTTGCATTATATGGACGATTGGAAATTTTCTAATGAAGAGTGAATTATTATGGATGGAGTAAAGGTTCAATTTAGATTCCTGGTATCAACAGAAAACAGCAACTGCGCCTCGCACGTGTCCGAGACGCGCAGCCATTGGCTCTACGAACTTGCACTCGCTTTTAAAAGCCAGTGCTACTGGGGCCGACAAACTGTGGTAAAGCATAACCCGAACACCAAATGACTTCATCTGTGTCGCTAGCACAGTTCTGATCCGTGCATATGAGCCATAGGAAAAACTTCATCGCGAGGAAACAAGTAAAGATTGGGGTTTGAAGAGAGCAAAAGCGGTGGATAGGGAACAACCAGAGGGGTCTTGGTGTTTTCCAGCGTGTTTGCCAGGCGGCCTCCGGGCCCGACCCTCCGCCCCGGCGCCCGCGGAGGCTGGGGCAGCGACGCGGCGCGCGCTCTTGCATATTCACGGCGCCGCCCCGCCGCACATTGGGGAAGATCCCGAGTGGCGAATTCCACCGTCAGAAAAGGTCCGAGGCTTCACAGTGACGTTGTGCATCAATGGAAACATGGCCTGAGCGAGCAGTTGTAATACGACACAAAAAAATCGTAAATGAGCCGTTATTTGAACACGTGTAAAATTTTTCAGTTTTGAGGAATTGTCATTGTTAAAAATGGGCGAAAATCGTGATGGTGAGTACAATGTTTACATGGATTTCAAATACATAAAAACATGTTAAAATCACTTAATTAATAACTCATGTTGAAACAATATCATACAATTCATTTTGCTTAAGTGAAAAACAGTTATAAGTTCCACTGAGTACCGCAACGAAATTTGTAAAAACTTCATTCTCTACTATTTAGCTATTGGAATGTCAAAATAAAAGCTGCTATCAGCTGCTATTCTGCATTTCGGGCACCCTAATGATTCTAATGATTGAAACATTTTTAGAAGTTTTTTTAATTTTTAATGCAATGCAATGTTCGATCCGCCATTTTGTTTCTTGCAATGTTTACATCGGAATCAGCGAACCCATAAAACCCTGTTTACAGTTTTTATGGAAAATGTTGCATTTTTAGAAGTTTTAAAATTCTTAATCCACCTTATTGCATCCGCCATTTTCTTTTTTGGCAATTTTGACATCGGAATCGTAATCAACGTCCCCAAAAACCATTTTATAATAAGTTTCATTAAATTTTAATGTTTTTATATTTTGGCCAACTTTTCAGGACCTCGCCCCAATGTGCGGCGCTTCCATTCGCCTCGACCTAGCCCCTGCCCCCTCGCTGTTCCGTCCCCAGCCGCCCCCTCCCAAGAACGACGACCCATCTGACCCCAGGGCCATAGCCTCTCCCCTCCGAGCAACATCCCGCCCCGTCCTCGCGCACCGCCCTCCATCTCGGAGCGGCCGTCGGTTCCGCCCAGGCCCTCCGCTCTCGGGTCCGAGGGCGATGCCGCAAACACTCTCAGCCCCGGGGATCGATCCCCGATCCGCCCCCGCCCCAGCACCTACCACCCACCATCCTTCCTCTACCTTGGCCTCCTTCGTCTCCCCACGCCTTCGCCGCCCTCCCCTAACACCTTTCCCTGTCCTTTTCTCCCGGCTTTCTCATTCATCCCCCGCCTCCCCTTTCCCGGCTCCCCTTTCCCGGCTCCCCTTTTCCGGCTCCCCTTTTCCGGCTCCCCTTTTCC